>OX031015.1:3857745-3912745 GCA_943736025.1 Tenthredo mesomela
TTGCCGGGATAATCGTCGGTCACATCCTCCTTCCACTTCAAGAAAGCCTCCTCGTCGATGATTCCGATTTCATAAAGTGCCCTGAACCATCGCAGTAACATCCCTTTAGGAAATTTGTGCGAATAACAAAATACTTGAAGAGTGTGAAGAGCTGTGACCTGTGAGTCAATTGTTGGTAAAAATGACTCTAAGACACGCTGGTATTTTTTCAACAACGCTTGTTCTTTCTCTGCCATTGCCTTGTCAACTACAGCATCTTGCTCCACACCTGGGCTCAATGTTGTCTCCTGAAATTTTTTAGTCAATAATTTAAAAACTAAATAAACAGTAAATATCAGAAACAAGAAGAGTTTGATTTTGGAATCTGGTTTTCGATTTAGGGCCTTTTTACGTTTTTCCCCTCATCAAGCAGGTTTATTTCAATAAATAGTTTAGAGATGATGAAACTAGATCCAACAAACCTGGGTGATGTACTTGAGAAGAGCAGTGATTAAAGCATTGATGAAACTTGGATCAGAGTGATGAGAAGCGTCAAGTTTTTCCTTTATCCATTTGTATAGGGCATTAGGGCTGGGATCAACCTCAAGTTGTTTCCATATTTCCTTTTGGATCCTGAGAAGAGGACAGAGAAAGGTCAATTCTCTATCCTCAAGTATTTTGCCAAGTCTTTCCTTGGTCTTCTCCGCCTCTGGGAGTTGACTCATAAGGTTGACCTTGCTCTCGTTGAATATCTGCATTAGTCTTGCCTTTCCCTGAGTTTTGTGAAGCTGTTTAAGAGTCAACAGGAATAGAGGATGATGTTGTCCATTCTCAGTAACAGAAGCTAGATCTACAAGCTGCATAATATTGTCGACTATTGCTTTAGCGGTCAAAGAAGCAACGTGAGAAGCAACGCAGGCAATGGTGCTCTCCCTTTCGTCCATACTAGCGACGAGCTCCTTCCAACCTTCGATAATCTGTTGTCCAGTAACAAGCCCTTCTTTTTTAAGATCAAACACCAATTTGCAGGCAATTTCTCGCTCCGTATCACCGCGGTCCAAGGTGTTTGAATAAAAAGTGTAAATTACATGGCGTAAGAATCTATCAGGTATTTTTAGATCCTTGAACGCCGTTATTCCATCCTGGATAATCCCTTGATCAATCAAGTCGTCCATAAGTGCGTTCACCTTTTTCAGCACCTCCTCCTTAGAAGGACCCTTGTCTTTACGATCACGAGCTTTCTCTCGTTTATCTAGCGGCCCTGGTTTAAACAGAATAGCTGGTGTTGGATCCTTGTGCAACAGCGGTGGGCTGGCCTTCAGAGATGTTGCAGGTGATAGTAATCCCTCAGATGCATGTCCTGTGAACATACCTATCCCTCAGCGGTAAACATGCGGGTTCTAATTTCCTTACATCTTAGATATCGTAGAAAATGATTATCTTAATGAGGTTTAATAAATACTTACTGCTATTCAGAGGTAAGTTTGGAGGCTTTGTATTCGCGCTGAATACCATAGAGTTGGCTGCAGGCCTGAGAGACACTTCCTCAGAGGTTTTGATATGCAACTTGCTCTTGAATCTGTTCTGATCTTTATTACCATCTGTAGAAAAGAAAAAAGAAAAAAGATGTTTGATATTTTCATCATTTTTGAGTAAAACTAAAAGAATTTTTTATATCAATGAACTCGGTGATCTTTTACAACTTACTGTTGTTATAATTCTGCGGCGAGTTTTGTTGTTGTAAATTATGGTTGTGCTTTCCTTGGTAATTATTCTGATGCCGATTCTGGTTTTGGTAATAGTTTGGTTGATTACGCTGGTTGTGTCGTCCTCCATATCCGACATTACCAGATCCTAAATAGCCGTTAAGACTAAAAGGAGAGTGTCCCATCCCGAAGGAATTTGAACTGAGTGATATATTTCCCATCATATCGTCTAGGCCTCTTGGTTTTCTGAGTATATCACTGCTAGGACGTTCGTCACGCCTATGATATCCTCCGCCCCTTGACGAGTCCTCGTTATCATTGCGGATCTGATTAATGGGCATTGGACCTTCGGTACTAGTCGCTTTTCTAGGCACCCAGCTATCACAACGCAATTCAATACAGTCGCGAAGCATAAAACGGATGCGGAGGGGTAGATCGCTGCTCTCTGCCAATACGCTCATGCGCCCAAAGTACTGATTCATGAGAAGCCTGCCCTTGTCCGAGTCCAAAATTCTACCGCAGGTGCGCATAATCTGACATAGACACTCGATATCTTCGGCCATGTCCCCCCTGGATCCCCCCCTCCTTTTTTCCAATAATAATTGCTGAATGCACAAGTGTAGGATGGATTCAGAGACGATTTCCAACTTTCCCAATTCCCCGATGAATTTGATGTTACCAAGCATCTTGCGCTTTGCCAATTGACGGCGCTCCTCCTCCTCCGGAGCCAAGTCATCTTGACCATCGAAAGCCTCGTTTGCTTTTGATCGATTTTCAAACTCAAGTTTACACTTGTTTAGCAATAGGAGTCTGAATGTACTTTGGGGCTTTTGACCTTCAACGTTTGGTTTCTGAGGTTCAAAGTTTGGAGCTTCGTCAGACAGCCGCTTGCACAGCTGTGCGTACATAGAACTGTACTTTGGTTCATCGAGTGCCTTATCAAAGATCTGCCAAATTTACAATTATTTATACTTAGATATTCGTTACCCTTGTCTTTATCTATTATGCAAGACAAACAAGTTAACGCGTTATAAAAGACTGGCAAGGTTTTTTTTTCTTCTTTTTTGCTTTCAAACTAACAGGTCTGCATTTTAAAATTAATTCTAAAATCGCAAGGAAAAAAAAAAAAAAAAAAAAAAAAAATTTCTTCAAAATTTTACAAAAATCGCGATTTTTTTACCAGAAAAGAATAATTAAGAAATTTTTTTTTTTTTTTTTTTTTTTCGAACCTTGAAATGTTTATGAAAAATCGGAAATTTGAATTTGCTAAAAAAAAAAAAAAAAAAAAAAAAAAATTTATGTACAACGTGTGATAAATAAAATCATGTTAGATTAATTGAAATATTGAAACGCGCATAATTATGGTTCGTAAATGTTAACTACTTTATTTATTGAAGGGAAATAAGATTTCCGTTTAGTTATTATCTGACCGCAATTTGATAGAAATATATACCGGTGTGAGAAAGTTGTGTGATAACAGCGTGAAATATTTTATCCTATTATACATTATACATACATTATATATATAATATAGGTACGAATATATTTTTAAATTAAAATTAAAATTTGAAAAAAAAAAAAAAAAAAAAAAAAAACCATTTTTTACGATAAATAATAATAATAACTCACCAATAAAATAACGCCTTTGAGAATCACATCGGAATTGAGCTCGACGTTGAGCAAGTCGTTGCTCAGCTTTGCAAACTTTTCCGGTGTGAGCTTGTTAAGAATACCCCGCACCTTTCTGAAGATGAGATCATTTCTGCTTTCTTGGGTGAGTGCATCGCGTCTAATAGTTGAAGGAGGGATCCAGCGTCGTTTAGTGGATAGGGAGCGAATTTCGTCCCTGGAAGGCATCGAATCAGTCAGAGTCTCGTAATAACAATTTACGCGTTCTAAATCCTTTTTTTTTTTTCTTTCTTTCTTTTTTACTTTATATATTCAACTTTGATATAATTATTTCTTTCGAACGCGAATTAAAGATGCGATAATATACTTGATATTAGTTTTATTTTATTTTTATTATTATAATCCGCCCGAATTGATCATCAAACGATTTTACTTTTTTTATTTGTATTTTCTTTCTTTCTTTCTTTTTTCTTTTATATTCGAGATAATTAGTTTTCTGATCCTGACCTTCCTCCCGAGACACGAGAAGCACCCCCCGGTCCTGTGGGGTCGTCCGTTGTTGCGCGTGTTTTGGCCCCCTGAATGATAAACCACAGCACACAGATCTTCCTCTAGGAAGCTAAAATTATATAATAAAAAGAAATATTAATTAAACTATACAACTAAATTAAAAAAAAAAAAAAAAAAAAAAATACACTGAGCCAAAAAAACACTTGATTCAAGAAAATGCATAATTGATGGCTCCTTAGAGAATATTTATTAGTCTCAGAAATTATTTTTTTACTTCAAGTTGACAATTACGCGTACTTGTTTCGAGTAATTGTGAACTTGAAGTAAATAATTGCATAATTGATGGCTCCTTAGAGAATATTTATTAGTCTCAGAAATTATTTTTTTACTTCAAGTTCACAATTACTCGAAACAAGTACGCGTACGCGTACGCGTACTTGTTTCGAGTAATTGTGAACTTGAAGTAAAAAAATAATTTCTGAGACTAATAAATATTCTCTAAGGAGCCATCAATTATGTATTTTCTTGAATCAAGTGTTTTTTTGGCTCAGTGTAGTCATTCAATTTGAAAGAATATTATAGAAATAAGTATAAGAGTATATAAGAGCTGCTGCTGCTGCACAATAGGTATATTTTATTTTAGTTCGTTGATGTGAGTAGCTTTACTTCTTATAATCGGATTAAAGTCATCTATATATATGTAGTACCTATAAGACTCTCTCTTAACAATCTTTCGATCGGTATATGTACCTAATTACGCACGTCAAGTAGTATATATATGTTCGAGGGGGTAGTGGATGGAGGAGTAAAATCAATATCGTTATGTAGTTTACGCGCGCAGAGCTTAGCGACATTGTATATATATATTATATATATTATATACACCTCTATATATACATATACGTATTATATATATATACGTATACATAGCAAACTTTACTGTTGTTTGACGAAAGCGGTAAGCAATAGGATAAATATATGTATATATGCATATAACTCCATAGACATGCTGTATATATTATATATATTAGCTTTGATCACGCAACTTCGTAGTAGTATATAATTTCATTCGGATAAATTCATACCTATAGTTTAAATAATAATAATTATAATATAAATACTTGTTCGTACTCAGAAAGTTTCTAAATAATAAACATTTAGTTTACTGTTATACGCTATCTGTTTATAATTTTAGTGAAATTACTTAAATACAAATTGAGAAATACTAGTATATAAGTATTAGTTTAAAATCATTACAAAACCTCGTCTATAGGTACACTAAACGTAATGGATTCTGATCCGGACGAGTTGGACAATTCTAGAAACAGGATTAAAAAAATCCAGAGCGCCGATTGGCTGTTTCTAGAATTGTCCAACTCGTCCGGATCAGAATCCATAACGTTTAGTGTACGTAAGTCTAATTGCGATTATTGAAACGTTGCCAAGTTTTAACTATTTAAAGAAAAGTAAAGTAAAGTAAAGGAAAGACAAAAGATATAAAAAAAAAAAAAAACTTATAACGCTAAAGAAATGATTATTATTATTATTATTATTTTTATATTAATAAAATAAACGCGAATTTTATTACATTATTATATCGTTGATTAAATTTATTATAATAATAATAATAATGATAAAAGCCTTAAAGGCTTTTGTCCGTATGGGTATAAGTACTGCGTCAAGTTCGTATACTACATAATTCGCTTTCCAAGTTCATTATTATTATTATTAGCCAATGTGAATCGAGAGACACCACTGCGCTGCAGTAACGGAGCCAGTAGAGACGCGTGTCCCTGACACACGTGGAGTGAGGAATCGGCCTCGTACAGAGTTAACGCGCGAGAGCCTTGTTTCGCGTTGATATTGATTATTCATACAATATATAAAACGTACAGTCATCATTTTTTGTTCGACAAAAATTGAAGATAAAATATAGAACAAAAAAAAAAAAAAAAAAAAAGACAAAAAAAAAAACACCCTGTACAGCACTGTCTAGACTCCAGACGTATACGGGTCGTTTACACTATATAAACCCGCGCTCATTTTTTATTTATTTTTTTTTTTTTCTCCCGTTCCCGTTGAACGACACCTGTGATAGAATCGCGTACATCTATACGAAAAAGCGAAAACTAACACAGATATCTGCATAGTTCATATATTGTAATATATACAACGCGACGAATCCCTGCGGTCTCTGCTCTTTCTCTCTCTCTCTCTCTCTCTCTCTCTCTCTCTCTCTCTCCTCTCGAGCCCCGCTCTTGTATTTCTTGCGCGCAGTCGTTTAGAAAAAAAAAAAAAAAAAATAAAATAATTCGACTATGATATATATAAAGTATATAGATGTATACGTATTATAATATATACGTGAATCGGTATAGTATATTGAATATTAAATGCATGGTATATATGTATAGAAGTAGGAACGTATAATATATTATTTTATATTATATTATGTTATGGTTATGTGGGGCGCGGCTCATGGTCAGACGGTCAATGACCTCTGGGATCTGTAGCGTTCGGGTACGCTCGGCTCAACGGAGGACATAGGTACGCCCGAAGGTGCAGACTACTCCCGGGTCGAGGACTTCGGGGTGAAAATTCTCAGCTCCTCCTCTCTGTACGCACCTACCTTGTAATCGGTCTTTCGTTCGTTCAAGACCGGAAACAAGGTAGGTATAGGATCAAATTATTTGATTACCGATAGAAAAATAAAAAATAAAAAATAAAAAAATAAAAAATAAAAAATAAAAAAATACAGATGATCGTAAGATTGCCGGATGAAGATAGAGCGCATATCTTATATCCCATGTTAAGCTCTTCGCGTTATATTCGAATAATATTTGTCACAGAATGAGAACTATATATTATACGCTGATTCGATGAATATGTAGTTTCAAGTTTCTTTTTCTTTTTCTTATTAATTTTTATTCCACGTTGGACATACATAATTATAAATAAAATTTTGTGGTAAATGTTGATCTGGTCTTAAAGGGAGGAATGATTCACAGTCGATAGGTAAAGATGATGAATTATATTCGTAGTATTGAATAGATATATAATATACACATATATATATATACGTTTTACAAGTTTAAAATAAAATAATATAAACATTGAGGAATTTATTTTATTTGTCATAGATAGTTGTTCGTCATCGATGATAAAATTCGCGTTACCTATAGATATAAAATACTGAGAATTCTAATCGTGCTACGATTGTGGCCAATCATTTCTTCTCATGTATATACCGTCGACCAAAATAAGTCATAATTATATATATACATATATATATATATATATACGTGTATATATTTACGCGCACGCGAACGAAACTTTATATATATATATATATATATATATACAGATACGACACGTATATATATATATATATGTATGTATGTATATAATTATTATTCGTGAAACTTTCGAAGTCGTAAGAAAAGAGAGAGAGAGAGAGAGAGAGAGAGAAAAAAAAAATCAAGTAACAAAAATAAATAATTAATACAAATAAAACTTGTAATGATTCGTGAAATATTATTATTATTACTTCTCACACGATGTATACCATCGAGAGTCTAATAAACATCGCGCTATTTATTCTACGTATAAGAAGCAAGAATTTCTAGAATAGCTGTATCCTAATTCCTGACTCAGGACTCAGATGGTTACAAAATGGCGATTCCTACCATTGCCTTGGTATTTACAAATCCATATGTAGTAGTACTATACATATACAGAACCGTTAAATATCGTCTTAAATATTTCTTTCTTTTCTCTTCCAAAAAAAAAAAAAAGGAAGAATAAAAAAAAAAAAAAAAAAAACACACACCGTGACGCAAGTAACAGGAAAAATTTCTCATCGTAATTCACCGAAATATAGAAAAAAAAAAATTTAGAGGCACTTTTTTCGTCCTAAAAATATTTAAGATCGTAAAAAAAAAAAAAAAAAAAAGTTATGTCAATTTCAATTTCTAGAACGATCTATCTATCTATCTATCTATCTATCTATCTATCTATCTATCTATCTATCTATCTATCTATCTATCTCTCTCTCTCTCTCTCTCTCTTTCTCGTGACTTAGAAGTTTACTCTTAATTTTTGGTTTAAGGATAAACTATGAATAAATAAAGAAAAGAAAAAGAATACTAATTAAACTATCGATAAAGAAATGGAGCGTAAAAATAAAAGACTGTGGTGCTAATCGTACGGAGAAGAATGAGAACCCGTGATAAAAATTTATAATGAATAATGAAAATCCTTGAGAGATCTTTGCACGGAATATATAGGTATAATTCATATATGTAAGTATAAAGTCAGTGAGAGTCGGGCCCGTCCGTCACAGAGCAGCAGCATAGCAGGGCAGACAAAGAGATAGCAATGGCGTGACGCAAGCCCCTCCCGCGACCCTGCATAATGTTATATCTCGAGAAAATCTACGTGCGCTTAACGTCAGCATGTCGTTTAAGCTCGACGTTTGATCTGTCAAAATAATTCCACCTAAGTGTGGAGTAAAAATGTTTCAATCCGAAAAAGAAAAGAAAAGAAAAGAAAGAATCTATCTATCTATCTATCTTCTTTATTTATTTCCCACGGCGTTACAAAAATCGTTGTGAATTTACTCTGACCTCAATTTCTGTATAATCTAACGTTCGACTTGATGCCCCGTAGATTAAATCCCAAGGTAAAACCGACGCCGTGTTAGCTAGCTGCGAGCGAGCGATGCTTCTAGTCTGAAATGTAAATTAGCGCGGCTATTCATAGTCCGATCGAGAAATACGTTAGTCGTTGATCAGATAGAGAGAAAAAATAAAATAAAATAATTATTGAATCTGTTTCAAGTCAGTTTAAGAATCGGTAGGTAGAAATTATTAAGGCGATATCTTAAAACGTCAAAGTAAAAGCAGCGTGCGTTTATATTATAGTAGAAAACACGCGATTCGATTACCCGACGATCGTAGATTTTCAACTATCTATTAATCGCGCTAGTTTTAATATAGATTCAATTAGTTAATGTGTTTAAATAAGATCTAGGAGACACTATCTAATGCACAAAAGCAGAAGGTCGGTCGTCGGTCGGTCGAGGACGATGCGCTCGAAGCCGACATGACGCACGACACGACGTACGAGAATCGTCTACTACCCGAGGGCCACACTCACTAAAATAGTTCACAAATCGTTCTATTCTAAATTAAAGAAATATTATTTATTTATACCGATAGATAATCACCTCAGATCACACCCTGACCTAAAACCACTAATTTAAAACCGTTTAATTTGCCACTAAATTGAATATAATTCACAGGATGATTTACTTACGGCCGATGGTTGTTGTTTGTGGAGGCTTTCGCAATCCGTCGGCTGTACTCGGGGACTTCCGCACCGTGAGGTTGCGCGACGTCTTATCAATTCAACGTCTAACACGATACTGAGATCACGGAGTTATATTGCTATATATATTCGCCTATGTATATAAATGGATTAAATAATTTACATTTCATTACCTTGTAAATTTTTCAACAATATTATCAAACGTTAAGAATAAATTTCTGCATTAAATCAACATTTATTTGACTAGTTGAGTAAAATTTCGGACGTTACTTTAGCCAGGTGATATTGCATAAAATTACAACATAACAAACGTAATAAATATTAGCATTTTATTTAAACAATTATAAATAAAATGTTTGATTAAATTTTTCGTTCTATTAACGGGGATTAACGTTTAGCTATAAGAATTTCGTATATTTAAAATATCGAGAAATTTGAACGCCGGTGATATAGTCAATCCACTGATTATACGGGGATGAAATAATAGAGCTATTATCACGGTGACGTGACTACAGCCACCACTCAGGCAACTGTCATTTTATAATATTCCTCTTCGCCTATACTACTCTACTATACTATACGAGATAAATATCTGTTTAGAAATTTTAAATGTCGATTATAGGAAGTGTTGCTTATTGTTGAATAAATAATAAATAGAAAAATAAGGTACCCCCAGAAATCATGTGAGCAGATTATATTTCGTATTTTAAACCTACTTCTCTTTGTTTTATTCACCCTCATACTATACATACACACATATATACATATATAATCGCCTACCGTCGTCCTCCTCCCATCTATTTCTCTCAATTTATTAACCACACACATACTCAGTTATATTATCAATTTATTTTAAATCGTTGCGATAATAACTTCGGCTTAAATTTATCACATAACCAAAAAAAAAAAAAAAAAAAAAAGTAAAAAAACAAAAAAAAAAAAAAGAAAAACTCAAAATTTTCAAATTTTATTATTAATGATTTTACAGAATGGCGCACAGTTCTCGTGGTTACGGGTCAACCGACCAGCGATCCGATCTTCCTGACGTGGGATTTAGCCCCACTGAACTCTACTGTCTCAGCGAAAATATTACCACAAATATTTACACTATTAATTCAAGCTGGCGCACTTTGGATCGAGATTTTAAAACCATAGGCAGCAGCAAGGATTCACAGGGTCTTCGCGACAGAGTGTGAGGATTTATTAGAATGTTTTGCTAAATTCGTATATATTCAATCTTTTAATTATTTTAATATTAATTTTTAATATAATTTTTTACCACAATCAACAGACACGTGACGCAGTTAAGTACTAATCAATTAGTGACTCAGACAAGCAAGGATATCACAAGACTCACTGTACTTATGAGGCGAGGTGATAAGGAACAGAAACTTCAGATTGAAAAATTGACCACTGACTTCAAAGATGCATTGCAGAGATATTCTGAGATACAGAAGGTCCGTGGAGCGAAAGATACCCCAGATTTATATGACGAAATTTCTAATCAATCGATAATAACATTAGAGAAATTTAACATAGTTTCAAAGATTGTTTATTCCTGAAATTTTAGAAACTATTCAGAAATCAATATTGGGAATAGATTCTGGGACAAAAATAGCTTATTTTCTAAACAATTGATTTGATACTGATTTTATGTCACTGTACAGGCGGTGGCAGAGAAAATGAAAAGGCATTTACTGGTGTCTAGTAACAACTCCGAGAATCAATCTGCAGATGGAAATCAAGATACAGATGCTCTGATTCAGGTACAGGAGGATATGGAGCAGAGGGCTGTTCAAAGGTGATGAAAATGAGTCGTTATTCGATAACGTTCAGTAAAGAGTTTATGTAAATTAACAAGTATTTACTATTCACCTTATATTTAGATCTCTTGAATTTGAGCAAGGACTGCTTGTAGAACGCGAAGAAAGAATCATGAGAATCGAAGGCGATATTTTGGATGTAAATCAAATAATGCGAGAGTTAGGAGTGCTGATACATCAGCAGGGAGATTCAATTAGTAAGTAGATTTTATTTTTAAATTTCAATTTGAATTTATAAATCGTTTTGTTCAATTGTTGGAGTAAAAAAAGTATGAAGAGTATTCGTAAATTTGTTAAATAAAACAACGAAAAAAAGTAATATACTGCTAAGTTTTTTTTTTCTAATTCTTTCAGATACTATAGAGAACAGCATAGAGAATGTTCATGGAAATGTTGAATTGGGAGCTCAAGAATTGGTAAAAGCGAGTAGTTATCAGTCTAAGTTTCGTCGAAAAGTTTGTTTCTTATTGATACTCGCAGTAGTTGCTGCGGTGATATTAATCGTTATACTAGTCACTACACGAAGATAGCGTTTTTAATATTTCTAGGCATTATGATCGGTCAAACGGTTGTCCCAATCTGTTGATAACGGGCTTTCAAGTTAAAAGAAAAGAAAAAACGAATGGAATAAAAAAAATGAAAAACAAAAAAAAAAAACTGAAAAAGGAAAAGAAAAGAAAAAAAAAAATATGATGCTGTAGTAGTTTAATAGAAGAAATTCTTACCTCATTTTGTCGCTTTGTAATAAAAACAAATGCAATAATAAGTGGAGAGATTTGAGACTTAATTGCTTTGTGTAGCTTTGATTCAATGAACGATGTAATTATTTGTATTCATTTTTCATCAAATTTAAATTAACGTAATTTCAAGCTTTTAGTTAACAAAAGTTAATTGTACTAAATCATAAAACTAGTATATGAAAAACCTGGAGATGGAGATGAAAAGATTTTATGATATTCGTAATACCGTAGACATATAAAAAAGCTGAATTGTATATTATAACTGTTGCCTGATGTTATGGAGTGTAATTCACAATTTTCATTTTATCTATAATTATTCGCCAATATATTTTTAGATTTATATAGTAATTCTCTAAATTGACAACGGTCTTAAAAATACCTGCAATTAAAAATTTATCTATTAAATTAGCTAATCGATCCGATATTAGGACATTAGATTTCTATAAGAATACCAATGCAAACCCATTGAAACTCAGATAGTGCTCGAACTCATTTTACAAACATGTATTGGTAGTTTTCTCAACTCTGTTATGAATCAATGTTGGAATTGCTATCAAATAACAATTTCAAGTACTAAATATTTTGAAGTTAGAAGCATTAAACGATTTACGTTTTTTCAATATAATTGTATAATAACAACAAATTTTTTCGATCTTTAATTCCCACACAGATTAACCAGATGAAATCAATAATTATCTCAATAAATTGTAATGTTCCTTTGATAATACAGCCAAGAAAATATTATTAACGATTTAGACGAATTAGAAGAATAAAGATCTTTCTTTTTTTTTTTTTTTTTTTTATATATACTTGGAAGTGGAAAAAAATGAAATAATAAGAAAAACAAAAAAAAAAAACTATATATATGATAGCGTTGAAGTTGATGGGTATAAATAATTCAGTCGTTTTGTGGTATCCGAACAAAAAAAAAAAAAAAAAAATTATATCCGTATTATGAAAATAACGAAGCAAACTAAAATTATTGTTTCTTTTTTTTTTTATTGTTTGTTGTTGTTTAGCATTGTTTTTTTTTATCGAGTATTGCTCCGTTTTTATATTAACGAATGCCCTTCGAATAGTAAAGCATTGAATTTTCTAAATGTTAATTAGTTACAGATTGAGACAGCCTTTTAATCAAAGCCTGAACCATTCTTATGTAATAAATAATAATTGTAGGCATTCCACATCCTGAGATATCCCTAAAGCACTATCATTACCATTTTTCTTACCACAACTGTATATACGACTAATTATTATAACTATTAATTAATTGATTAAATAATTAATTAATTATTATAACACTATGTTATTGATTTTAGTCAAATGTTAATCTGTACTCTTAAATAATATGAAACACGAAAAAAAAAAAATGTAATTATTCTATTACTAATATTAAAACGATATGTGATATTAAATACCTGTTTATTTTTAAACATCTTATTTGAAATACTATAGAAATCCGATAACAAAAAATTTGAAGAAAAAAAAGAAAAAAAAAAAAAAAAAAACAATACAAAATTAATTCTATAATCGTATTTGTAAAAATGTTTAGAAAACTCCTCTCGAAACCCTAAATATACATTTACTGACATATTATACCAATGTAATAGGTATTGCCAAAGATAATCCTATCGATTAGTGAATAATGTATATTTTTAATTTAACTGAATATCCAAAGTCGTTTATCACAAGAGGATTCTTATAATTAGTCTTAAACCTCTTAATTAATTAATTAATTACATAATTAATATACCAATATAGTTGATATAATAATAATCAACGATCAACATACACATAAATGAAAACAGTATTAGGGCAAGAACAATTTATACAAGATAAATTTATACATTAACAATATAATATAAATAACTTTGATTTTTTTTTTTTTTTTTTTTTTTTATATATAGAAAAATAATATACACTTCTAATTGGCAGATATAATAAATTCAATATTTTTTTTAACTTGATAATTTTAATATAATTTCAAAAATTTAAACTGATATAAATTGATATTTTATTTCCAATTTATTTATCGTTCTCACGATTTTAATACGAGATATTATCTTACTTTATTTTATTTAACGATAGATAATAAAACAAAGATTAAATAATCATTCATCATTAGTAGATATGGCATCGCTTATACACCTGCACTGGTATATATATGTAATATAATTGTCATATTTGGCAAAAGCCTGGCACAGCTTAAGTAATATAAAGCAATAATTACCCTGCGCTCAAAGCTTATAATCTGAATTTTTCCTAAATTCAATTTCCTAAAGAGAATTCTTTTCTCTTGATTTAAAATGAATTTTTCTAATATTTATTAACTGCGTAACTAAGCGTTAAGATTACTCGGCTGTTGAGGTCTTCTCGCTTTTATTCTCGCCTGTAAGGTGAGAAGCAAACCAGCCAATACGTCATGATTGGGTAATTTTTTTGCAAATAATAGTCGTTTCACAGAATCATCGTACGTCAGAAGAGCAACCATATTCTGTAGTAAAAATCCTTGGCAGTATTCCAATAACTGAGCTGCGTTATAAACCTGGGAAATTAAAAGCGATTGTATTTAAAAATTTATGATAATTTCAATTTCTTCTCCAATTAGAGACTCGGCAAGCTTATTTCTATGAATATACCTTAGCGTGAATGTACATTGATACAATATTATCGAGATCGACCATAGCTGAGCATTGCGCTTCGCAAAATCTCAGCAATCCATCGAGTTGAAAGAAATTCGCTGCTGCCATAAGTTCGAGAACATCGCTTTGATTTACTTCTAAAGTCGCACAGCCTCCGTGGTATAAGAATTCCATGACCATCTGTGAAAACGAATATTTCAATATGTGTTTTGTATTCAATAATCAATTAGTTCTTATATGGATTCGAACTATTCACCTGAAAGATGTGATAACGAATATCATTTATTTGTACGATGGGTGGATTTCCTTCGCACAATTTAGAGCTTAGCATGTTTCTAAACCTTGGCGAAGAAGTAACGAGTACAATTTTGTGCCCGTAAAATACTCTCCCTTCAACTCTAAACTGTACGTCGCTTAACTCTGGATTATTTACAAATTTAGGATCAATTCTAGAGCCGCTTGACAAAGTGGTGTCTCTTATTGGTTTAATTGGCTCCCATCCAAAGCAAGTGCAGAATATATCAGCAAGTAAAAGAGTTGTTCCTTCTTTCTGTAATTTTATTTGATAAAAAGCAAATAAGTATCAGTAATCAGGCTCGTCATAGGTATAAGAAAGGTAAAATACACAATGCATAGTCAAGCGAGCTGTTTACCTTGCTGTACCTGAAGATGTTGAATAAAAGCGGAAGACATTCCTGCGAGAATTGGGTAGAATAATCGTCAGGACATACTTGAAGAAAGTCTTGTAATAATTGATCGATCACTGAATCAAGCCGCATTTCATGCGCCGTTGATAAAGTGTGCATCCAACAATGCAGCGTCCAGCCTACTCCGAGACCCCGTAGATCCATTGTGATGTCTATAAAATATGAAGGATTATTTAGTATTTGAATATCGTTCACAGATCATCGTTATCGAAGAATTTAATATCAGGAATATGTTACCTAGATGATTGCTCTCTGCGCTGTGATACATGGCTTCTTGCAGGGTCTTTGTTTGCGATTTACTGAAGACAGGGTCTCTTCCATCCCTTCTTCCTCTTCCTTCAGCAGTCTGCTGTTGTTGTACGCCAGCGTTTCCTTCAGCAAGAATTTCCTCCAGAGATAAAACCTCCTTTTCTCCACGTCTCGACGAAGTTGTTAATGGATGAGATAGCAACTGATGTAGAGTAGCTTTCTGTCCATGTGCCGCTGCCACTGATATCGCGCTGTCAAATTTGGGCATTAATTTAACTCGTTCAAGATATAATTGTAAGCTTTACACAGTTTCTTCAATTAAAAACACATTTCCTGCTCATCATTACGTTTAATGAAACAAGAGCCATGGCAATTACCTATAACATCCTCTCTGAGCCGAACTGGAGTAGCAAAAGGTATCCTTTATCAGCGTGGATATAAACGGTTGTGCCCCATGTGCGAGAAGCAATGCAACCATTTCGTGATTGCCAGCAGCAGTAGCTACTTGGAGAGGTGTGACGGTGCACTTTTCCTCGCTTAATTTAGCGCCGCCTTCAACGGTGGCTCCTCTGTCTAGTAGCATTCTGGCGATGGTGCAGTTTCCCAGTAAAGCTGTGTAAGTCAAGGCGGTCCAGTGCTGTGTTTCTGCATTAAATCCGTTCTGGGTACAGCAAATATTAGAGCCACTGCTACCAGACGAACTTGAGACGTTTAAATTGTTCACGCTTTTTGTCGATGTGATAGCGACCACTTGTCCTCCTAAATTTTTAGGAGATGATGAACTTTTTGGACCTCCTATAAGGATACTTTTGGAAGGACTTCCGGCCACTTGACTCGAGAGCGGAGCCGGACTCTCAACATTCAAATCTGCGCCAGCATCGAGTAATGCGGCGACTGCACATTCGTCGCCGTTTATAGAAGCCAGCATTAGCGCAGTGTGACCGTTATCGTTTACTGTATTTATCTTTGATAAAGGTAGCAGAGCTATCGCTTGAGCTATTAATTCTTGTCTAGAACTAGTCAGCATCTTAAACGCCATTTCCATTGTTAAACGTCTGACGTATTCTGAATCGTCGATGCGTTTAGAGCAGAGAGTTACTTCTTCGGAACTGAAACATGCGTGTAATCCATATATGTATAAATAAAATCAGTATTAAACCAGGCTTCAAAAGTTGTATGGATCTGATGACCGAAAAATAAAACACACCAAATATGCCTGACCGGACAATCTACTCCAGGCAAAAGCAGCCTGGCTGCCTGTCCGATGTCATCGTCATCCAAAATACTTCCGTGCCGATGCTCTGCGTGGGCTGTAGCTACCCTTAGCCACTCTACTAAGGGTGGAAGTACAACGTATGCTCGTTCATAGGCCAGTTCCTGAATCCCTGAACCCCTTTCGCCGTGCTCTAGCTGAATAAAAGAATGGTTTCCATTGACTTTATTGATTTCAAAGCCCGTCTTATAGTTTAAAATTGTATCTAACAAACCTGAGAACATCTCATGTAGTAGAATAGCGCATTCAAGGCTCTCGCTGTTAGAGGAACTGGACAACGTCCCGACTGAGCTACTTTAGATATCAAATCAGTTAGCTCTGATATTGACCCCACACAAGTCGTTAGTAACGACGGTTCTAGGGTAGATCCAGCAGGCTCTCTACCACTGCGTGAGGACGACGTTGAACCCAGAGAACTAACGCTTGCCCATCGAGGCATCGCAAGAGCGCCTAAAAGTATTAAAAAATTAATTTCATGTTTCTTATTGATTGAATTATTTCTTTGAAGCCTTCTAACTTCGTTAATGAGTCAATTTAAATCATGTGAACCAGATTTTCCAATTCTTTTTAAATCAAAAACCGAAAGGAACAAACCAGATGCAATTCGGCCAGCATTTAGATGCGCATATGGCTGAAGGAGTCCCCACAAATCTCCGTTATTTGCTATCGCATGTTCAAGCATAGTTGCAGTCAGAGTAGTGTGAGGCTCTGTGGGAACACATTGCAGTAGAATTTCTTCCAACAGATTCTCTATCCCTGCAGCTAAGTAGACCGCAGCGTATTCGTGGACCATTTTTCCCAATTTCACATCAGACATCCATCTTAAAAAACGTCCGACTGGAAGTTGAAGACCGGCTCTAGATCCTTTAGACTGTTTTAACTGATCTCCAGAGACAGCGAACATAGCAGCTGCGCGGAGACAAGCCTAAAAGCGATAAGAATCGATAATCGATATTACAGACAGTAAATCTTAAGCTTTTATTGATAGAAAAGGTTTTTAGAGGAGAGACTCAGATCCCTCACCTTAGTACACGAGTCTGCTAAGGCTGGGCAGAGAACGATTTTAAAAGCGCTGTAAACTTCGTGTTTGCTACAAAGACCCAGCGGCTTAGCAAGCCTTTGAGTTTCTCTTCCAACTCTGACCAGAGCTCTTTGTAGAAGATAAGACAGTCTTGGTATAGTTTCCATGGAAACACGGTCCATGTATTCCCTGGTTCTCCCATTCTGTAATACCCTGAGTACGTCGTGATGAGTCCAAGGAAGTTGTTGTAGCTCAACAAGTCTGTTGTGTGAATCAACCCACACAAATTCATCGGCGCTAGTTACGTTGGTATTTATTGTTTCAAGACTTGAATGCCGCATTAGCCGTCTTACTGCAGGCTCTGAACTTTCAGATCCACTTAACGATGAATAGGTCGAAGTCGAGGTGTGAGATCTCATCGTGAGCTGCTGAATAGCCAATTTTATGTCTTCCAGACCTGAACCAGACCATGGCACCTGTAGCTATTATCAAAAAGTGATAAAAAATAGGAATAAATAAACTAAAAACTCATTTCTTCTTCTTCATTCTCCACCTCTTCTATTCACCTTCGCCGGTGTTGCCCTATGCCTGTTGCGATTTTGACCTGATCGTGTTCTAGCACTTCTTTGAGTCACAGAAGCCGACAAACGGTCATCTTCTGGAACGACTTTTAACGCTTGAGGACTGTGAGTTCTGTGATGACGATGTGGCGGTGAACTACTACTCGTATGTCCCCCTGTATCCGACATGCTAGCATGTCCTGAGGAACGATTCTCATCCGAAGAACTATTCCCAGTGCAATCTGGTCTCCGCTATTACACAAGTGTGAAGGAATACATACATGATTCAATAAGAAGACTTTCTTAATCATTTATATTTTCAACTGACTTACCTGGAGGACTCTCAGTTCGTGTAAACTCAGATGATGATGTTGAGAATGGTGGGGATGATGAGGCGTTGGCGTTGGTGCCACACTGTCTGTGTCTCGTTCAGCCACCATATGAACCATATTGTGATTTCCTGTTTGCTGAGGACAATCTGATGAGTCTTTTGCATATGGTGCTGTGTAAAGTTCTCTACCTCCACCTCCTGCGGGTCTGGAATAAATAATTGACCAAATGCACACAGAGAAGTTTGGGAAGAGCCTTGCTCGTTGTACCCAATGGGCAGTGTTTATTTCATTAATCAGAAACTATAGTAGAGTTTATCAGTATATCGAGTAGAAGATGAGATCGTATATGAATCGTCGCGTATATCTTATACGATGAGATGAGGCGAAGAGTGTGGAGCAGTCTGTTGAAAGAGAGAGAAGAAAGAAGAAAGAAGAGAGAAAGAGAGAAGAGGTAAAAGACGGCGTGAGCAGCAGATGTGAGATAAAATTGTATTGAACTATGACACCTCGGGATGGAATTCACATTTGCTTGCATAGATTAGAATTCGTTAGGCAAGATGTGTCGAAGAAGGAGGGAGACAGACGTTTAAGGAATAGAATAAAGATTTACTGCAGTAAATCCTTATAGCTCGAACATTCTTCTTGTCGAGTATAGAAAATCGAGGAATAGTTTTAAGAAATTTTTAAGAAAAGTATATAAACACGTTCTACCGCGATTTCCATTGTCGGGATATGGAAGGAGAAACTGAACTGCAGAGGCGAGAGGAGAATATCTGCAGCCTTTCTCGGTGTGAATATATAACCGTGTATATTATGTACATGATGTGTGAATAAAACGCGGTGAATCCTCCTCCTCCGACCTACCAAGTCTACAGTATAAAATTTTATCATTTTTTATTCGAAATATCCAGTACTATAGAGAGAACAAAAGACTAAGAGCGAATATCTGCAGATCTAGCCGAAGCAGAAGAAGAAGCAGAAGAAGAAGAAGAAGAGATTTATGTGCGGCGTAAAGTGCAGTGACCGCAAAACGTGGAACCCTGACAGCTCTTCACTTTTCCTTTCGATCTCGAGGAGGCAAAACCTTGAAGGTTCACGGACCAAGAAGACTACCAATAAACACCGACAACACAACACTCGCCTTTGGCGAGGTCGACGACTACAACCCGTGAAGACGATACGAGCCTACCAGTGGTTGTCGATTGCCAATACACAAAGCACTTTCTCCGATCATGAACAAAAGGAATAAATTTAAACATCTTTTGCTAATTAATTACCCCCTGAGTCTCCATTGCTGAACAAAACTCCAGTCTGCTTTAAACCCAGTCGTATCTCCAGGGAGAGACCAATAGTCTTCCAAAGAACTTTCGTCCTCTTCAATCCTGAGGATATCGGCCCTACACGGACTCATATTCAGGACAATTTCATTTGGCGAATCCTCAGTTTCACCAGCTTTAACTTGTATCCTAGCAAAGTGGTTATCTCCATTTGTGCACAAGGCTGCTGCTTCGTCATTCTTCTGATTATCATTACGTGGTTCAAAATCTGTTGAATCTTTAACTCCAGCCTTTGAGATCCGCTCGTTATTATCAGCCCTTCCAGATTCCTGATGTACTTTTTTCAGCTCGTTAATAAAATCGGGTCGAGGATCTGCAGACTTTTTTTTAATCCTGTTAGTATCCCCGAAGTAAACGACGGTTTTATGTCGTTGGTCAGGTTCGAGGTTTCCTTCGAGGATTACATCTCGTCGTGACGGCTTAGGCGGTGGTTCCGGTTTCCTTACGCAGCTGGGTTCACCGACGACATTTACTTGGACCCTTTGTCCAGCCGCGATGACCTTTCCCTCGAGGGAAATACCATCGTCGATATTTTTACGCCATTGATTATTTTTCACCTCTTTTAATACATCGGCGAACGGCGGTGCTCGACGTAGGATAAAATTATCTGTGTCGATTATCCTACGACCGTGATTAATTTCCTCGTACGAAGTCATTCGCCAGTCTCTTAATTCGCGACAGAGAAGACAGGAGCAATCCTTTCGACAATTGGATCTTACTGCAGATTTTTCCACTCGCATATCACGAGATTTTGCAAACAATTTGCATATTTGATCCAGTTTTGCGCGTTTGGTGTGAATTCTGCGAGTATAAGAGAATGAGGCGGAAACTTCTCACCAAGATACACCGGAAGTTAAAATTTGCTCTGTCATTGACGATCGTTATTCTATGCAATAAAAAATGAAAATTCGTCAGGTTTCTCTTTCTTCAATATTTGTATGAGAAACAAATATCGAAATAACAAATCACGGATTGCACTTTTCGCGTTAGAAATTCTTCCGATCAATTTCTGCGTTTACAACAAACACGAGATACTCTTTTAGGGTAAAAGGAGAAAACACTGGGACCTTATCCGACCTCTAACTCTCGCTTAAACTGAATGAATGAATGAACAGTAGCGAGTCTAAGAAGTGGCAAGAAGTTCCCCTCCGTATAATATTCCACGGAGGGGCTCATCATATCCTTTCGTTAAAGTCCGCCGTCGTACCATCATCATCATCATCATCATCATCATCATCATGCGTTCATTTGACGCGCATTTCTACTTCCATTTCCTTTCCCCTCAACCTTATGTATACAAATATATATATATATACATATATGTATATATGTATACGTTAGTTAGTCCACTTCCCAGGATTGTCTTCCGTCCGACTCGCATCATGAAACCTACTACAGGGTTTGTCCTTCCGCAGTTTAACTCTGCGTGACGATGACCACTCGACCATGGGTGGTGTAGCACATGTTGGCACTTTCTTTGGATAGATAAATCCGCATTCTCTGATTTTTTTTTTTTTTTTTTTTTCATGCTTTTATCTCAAGTCCTCAAGTCATTGCGACAATTACAAGTTGGATTTTCTTACATTATTATACGTACAGTTAATTACTTTTCTTTTTTTTTTTTTTCTTTTTCCTTCTTCCTCGTTATAAGGTATATTATAATATATACTCTGATTGTTATAGGAAGCGACCTAACGAAGGACGTCGCTCTTTTTACAATGAATATTATACACTTCTGGTATTGTTTTACAATGTCGAATAAAATTCCCAGTGTTTTCACCGCTCGATTCAACCTACCTGCTATACCTTACCTTACGTGTAATTTTATATACAATTAAATAGCGGTACTATATACACAAGGCAAAGACTTATAGTTGTGTACATATATACATGTAGGTAGGTATACTACATCTAACGATGAAACTTTCGGAGTAAGGTAGGTATATATAAGGCGACATATGACATTGCGTGGCGGTAATAATTGGTTTTTATTTAATCTAGGTACCTAATTAGCTACGGTAATATACCGAGGTTTGCTGTTCTCACGTAAAACTTTTCTAAAGTTCAGGGTTTGCTTGTTCAAAGCGCAGTTATACTACTTAGAATTTTTACTACAGAGAATTCTTACAATTGTAATATAAGTTGCATATCCTTAAGCAAAGAAGAAGCGTACCTTGCAATCAACCCTTTTTTTTTTTTAAACATATACCACCTTATACACGTTGTAATCATAAAAAGAAGAGAAAGAAGAAGACGAAGAAGAAGAAGAAGAAGAAGGAGAATGAAGAATAGGAGATTACCGCTGCTGCAGCACGCGTCTCTATATACTATATGTATACCTACTACCTTATACTAAAGATAAAGAATCGCTAAGAGGCGTGCAGGATCAGGTATGCGATTAAAAAGTTACGGAAGCTGCAGCAGGCGAAAGAAGAAGTCTCAATAAAAGTGTAAAGAAAAAAGAATAACAGTTTTCCTGATTAATATATAGGTATATACCTACACACGGTGTAGTATATAGCGTGGGAGATAATTCGCAGTATACTATGTATATAATAAGAAGCGTATATGAAGATTGATTTTGCGATAAAAAATGATTAGCGCAGAAATAAAGAGATTTCTGTCTGCAGATGGATAAAAAGACGAAAGTAATATGCAGACACATGCATCAGGGTGAAAATTTGTAAACCTTATATTCAAAGTGTAACCCGCAAGTTATATAAGTGCAGGAACTTTGAATATTTCAGTAGTAGGTATCTATATATATGTAATTTGAAATGAAACCGGAAGTCTAAACATGACCGAGACAACAAGACTGACCGGACGAAGTGGGTGTTGTTATTATACCCGTTGTTATATCCTCCTTATATTCTTCTTATATAGTATTTCTCGTCCTCCTCTTTCTACCGCGTTTATATCCGAACGGAACCCTATATGTACAGAAACTGCGAGTTCAAGGCGTGCATTGTTTGTGCTCACCTGGCGAAACTCCGCTCGGTTTTCAAACTTCCCCGGGGATAATATTTTCATTTCACTTATTTAATATGTACATATATATACGATTGGGAGATAAAATTAAAAAAAAAAATAAATAAATAAAAAAAAAAATAATGATATCAATTTGTCGAGAAAAAAATCTTTCAGATAGATCAGACTGTTTAGTGTATATCTACACTAATTATACTTTTTAGGTGAAAACATAGATTAAAGATTACGGATATAAACGAGGATTAAAATATGTCTTGTATCTAGGAATTTATTAGATTTAATTAGAATAAGTTTTAGTCAAATTAATGAATGTAAGGAATAATTTGAGTAAAACGTATATAGGTATATTATATGTACTACATATATATATATATATATATATAGCAATAAACAGAGAGTCTTAAGTATCACGATATCTTTGCGGCTGCACCCTTTACATGTCGAATTCTTTCTGTAAATCTGAGATAGTAATCGAGATAATATAGAGATAATCTAGAGGCCCTAGAGTCTTGGTCTCTTGTACCTCGAGTCAACTAGACAAATGCTATCTGTTCTAGGATCTTTTAGGTAGTCAACCATTGTGAATTACGATCTATAGCAATAATTGGTACCTGCACGGTATTATAACAATATACGATTTATACACTATATATAATGCTGCGTATATTATATGCGCATTGCACATATATATAAATTATGTTTTGTGATATCAAGCAGAAAGAAAATGCGTTTTTTTTTTTTATAAACTTTAGATCAATATATTCAGATTCTATATATATATATATATTAGACCGGTTCAAAAAAATCGACTATTCTTTTTCTTTCAACTTTCGCATTGAAATACTTTCGAGGGGGGGGAAGATGCCTGTTAAAAGCGGAGCTCTTAATAGGAAATTTTTTTTTTTTTTTTTTTTAATAATTTTGAAGCTCACAAACCAATGAACAAATCCAAATGACTCAAACATATTTTCATAGGAAATTGAACACTCTACAAAAAGCTTCTCTTATCATTTTTTGATAAATTGACTCCTTCCAAAGTTATTCAAGCTCAAATTTCAATTTACAGTTGAGTAAACTATTTTTTTTTTTTTTTTGTGATTTTTTTTCCACAATGATAGATACATTTTTTAGAGTGTTCAATCCCCTATCAAAATATGTAAGAGTCATTTGGATTTGTTCATTGGTTTGTGAGCTACGAAATTCTGAAGAAAAAAAAAAAAAAAAAAATTCCTATGCTATTTAAATGGAAAATAGAAATCCGCGATGAGCGACCTCTAAATCTTAATATTAAGAGCTCCGCTTTTTTACAGGCATCTTTTTTCACCCCCCCCCTGAAAGTATTTCAATGCGAAAATTATAAAAAAAAAAAAAAGAATAGTCGATTTTTTTTGAACCGGTCTAATATATATCTACATGGATCTTAAGTTACGAGATGAATTGTTCGATTCGCTGTTTCTATGTACCGGATTTTATATATATATTGGTTCAACAATTGTGCATTTCAGTATATTATATAATACCCAAGTATATAAACAACCGTTGGGGCAGGTCACTTTTATGAAATACTATACCGTTATCTATATATATTATGTATAGACGGATACATATTATACCTATAGACATAAATTGAATCACATCACGGTTTATTTGCCTTTTCGCATATATGTATATCAGCTTATAATAAAAGTTATAACTACATCGCGCACGGTATATATATTATCTAGTTTATTATGTATTTTTTTTGTTGCCTATAAGTTTCCAAGAACAGGTAGGTAGATAGATCACTTTCCCTTTCGATATATATATATATATATATATATATATATATATATAGAGAGAAATGCCGACAAACGGACGACATCCTACATCCTATATATTAAACTATAAGCATGTGATCATATAAATATGGTCGTAAACATTTCTTCTGATTCCTTTTTAATATTTTTTTTTTTTTTTTTTTTTTTTTTTTTTTATAAACTGAGAAGTGAATCGAAAAAAAATTTTTGGAATATAAATTTTATCGATGAAAATGTTGTCTCTTAGTTATTTTCTATACGTGGGCGTATATACTAGGTATATATGGTATGGTATAATATGACCTCTCGCGGGGAAGCTGTTAAAAAAATCCACGCCGGAGAAGAATCTTCGTTGAAGATGAAAGGAGCGCGATGTGCTGGGCGTTTTACCTTGTACAAATACTAGCGCTTTATATAGGTATATTATATATATATATATATACCTATATATATACCATATTACCTTCGTCGAGACTCGATGAGAGTACCGTTACAGAACGTATTCGTAAAAGATTTGAAACGCATTTAGCTCTTCTCTTTCCCCTTTCGTACTATCGTATATATATACAAATATATATATATATATATATGTGTTATACATAATACCCCGAGGCTTCAGTTCGAAGACGCAACGTAAGAAAATCGCGAACCTCTAGGGTATATCAACTAACAATAATAATCGTACGAGTTCGATTTATAAAATTTTTAGCTCGTATGGGCTAACGGATTGAAGATGAATAGTAGGTATAGGTATGTAGAAAAAGAAGAGAAAAAAAGAACGAGAGAGAAAAAAAAAGATTTTTTTTTTTTTTTTTTTTTTATGAAGAAAAAAAAAATGAAAAAATAAATAAATAAAAAATGAGCTCTTTTTCTTTTTCAACCGTTAAAAGTTGAAGTTTTAACGCGTTTGTGTTCATTTTATTTTTTAATTTTATTATTCTATTTTATTTTATTTTATTTTTTTGATTTTTTTTTTTTTTTAACGTGAGGTAGGTAATTTGTCATTTTAAAGTACTCGTAATTGGATGAAAACGGTGTTTAAACTCTCTGTACTATATAAGCTGTATAGCGTCGAAGGGTGTCGGCGGTTAAGGCATCATTCAAGAAGTCAAAAAAATATACCGAGTAACAATTTCGAACGACTATTAAAACGATGTGAAACGGTTATCTCGGTCCTCGGAAGCCCCTCGTAAAACACAAAGTTTCTGTACCTACCTATAACGTGAAGCTATACATACCTACATATATATATGCATACATGCATATATACATACATAGGTATGTATATGTATATCTACCTTGGTAAAGTTAAGTGGGCGTAACTTGCCACAATAATTCCACTTTACGGGCACACATAGTGTATATGCGTCCGCGAAGAGGATATAAATCATCTCCGAATTATTATTACGAACAAAAAGAGAAAAAAAAAAAAAAATTAACAATGTGAAAAGTTTTATTTTTATATACGTTTCAAACTATAAGAAAAAAAAAAAAAAAAAAAATTTATTTCCTATATTATCGTGTTATAATAACTATATACAGGGAAATCATTGATTGACCATATTATATCTATTTATGAAATCAATAAAATCGCTCGAAATCAGTCGAGAAATTAATTCCGATTGAAATTATTTGTAAGAATGAATATAATTATATATATATAGTGGGAGTGAATAGAATCTCTTATATAACATATATTTTACTCGAAACCTATACGACGATTAAATTTTATCGATCTCGAAAGACTGCAGTCATTACGGAGATGAATAAGAGAAGAGTATATATTATAGTATATATACGTATGTAATATATGAATAAGAAGTCTAGATCCTTGACCTAGAGAATAATAAAAAAAAAAAAAAAAAAAAAAATAGGAAATAAAAGCACGTCTGACATCCGGGATAAGTTGGTAAAGATTATAGAACGAGCTAGAAGAAGAAAAGATCTATTAGCCTGAATAAGAGTTGTAGTAAGATATTTTCTTTTTCTTTTTTTATGCTTTTTTTTTTTTTTTTTTTTTTTTTTTTTTTTTTTTTTTATAACACGAACGCTGAAGATGATTGTACCTACCTATTCTACTTTTCGTTATTTTTTTTTTTTTTTTTTTGTATTTACGCGGATTATATATATCCTATGTTAAATTGTACAGCGTGAGTTTATACTAAACTAAACCTAATTCGTTCATCCCACGCATTATATGTATATAGTATTGTATACCTGGATATATACTATATACCTACAGAGGTACTTTTTCCCAGAGATTATTGTTCAGAGCAAACAAGCTTTCGGATATATGAGTAAACTAATTAAATGCAAGAGATAGGCACCTGAGTACTAGCTCTCTATTCACATAATTAGCTCCATCATTGACCTGCGATACAACGCGTTGTATATTATATACCTACTACATATATATATATACCTCTACTCTATAGTTTCTATTCCATCCTAATTTAGCAACGTATTCCATTCCATTCAAATTCAAATTATTTACAATATATGTCACAGCTTTGATATTCAAAATCGTATAGTATATATAGTTCATAAAGCATATCGTGTCTCATATAAATATATGCAGAGCCATAACAATATCTTCATAGATGAGACCGAGGCAAAATATATAGGAGGTTGAAAATTTGATCAAATATTTTCTTTTCCTTCAAAAATCTTTTATCTTTGTAATTTATTAAAAAAAAAAAAAAAAAAAAAAAAAAAAAACCATTTTGGAGGAAATTTTATATTTTTTCTTCTATCAATTTTCAACCGAAATGCCTACTCTGTCTCGGTCTGCCATTTAGCTAGAAGATGAAATAAACGTATACTACCTAATAAATAACGTCTTGAGAGTTATGCTAAAACGGTGCCTAAATCACACCTATTTTCGCATCATATGCCAACCTGCCTACTGCCACGTCGATATAATACGTTGATTATGTATATATATATATATATATATATATATAGATATATATATAGAAACCGGTTTCAAACACCGTAACGTGTCCCATTCTATTTGAATTTTCATAGCTTTTTGCAACGTCTTTATGTACCCGTACGTAAACCTTGCAAATATATGTATATATATATATAAATACGTAAGTACATTGGTTAAGATCGTCCGAAATTTATTTCTCCATTAATTATTCCTTCTTTTTGTCTTTCGTATTTTTGTGGTTTTTTGTTTTAGTTTTTTTTTTTTTCTCGAACTTATTCTCTTTTCCACAGCCTCTGAGCTTTACTGGTCCACAGCTCCATATAATATACACCTTAAATATTTTCGTCTTCCCGTTAACACGCTGTTGATTTATCCCGCAATTATATAAAGAGTCGAACGACGATCAAGAAGATCTAGAATTTCACGCTTATTTGAGATGAGGTTCTTTTTTTTTTTTTTTTTTTTTTTTTTCTCTCTCATTTAAAAATTTATGATAGTAATGCCGCATTATTGATTTCATTAGCATTATACTATACCAGCTTCTATATCCATTAGCGATCAAATACCTACTCTGGACTGAGTTTCGAAAAGTTTTTGAATTCGTTGATGGGCCCCCGGCCAAATGTATAATATATTATATAAAACGAATTGCCAATACAGAGCTGACGATCGTAATTTTCTATGTTAAATCGCGTCCTTTTTTTCAATCGTAAATCATGTAGGATAATATAGAAGCTTCACTGATGATTATTGATGATTATTTGAGAAGGCTTTTAGCCCGACAAGAGAACAGATATCTTGTCGACCTTCGCGAGTGCTTATACCTACTATAATACACGTATATATAATATATAGATGTAGAGTATACTGCAGGGCATCTAGGCTTTCTGAGGTATCAATTATTTAAAAATCAGTATCGACTACTTCGTTTCTACATCTCCTGGCCTCTTCTCAGCTCACTTTAATATCCAAAGGAATGTGTAAATCAAGATGAGATCAGTCGGGTAACGCTGACTGTAATTACAGTCATTAACTTTACAACCGCGTGCCTTTATTCTGCCTCTTTCTTATACTTTCTTTCGCGTTCTTATGATGTATAGTATCTTCTAACATGTACTATCTATGTTTCTCTATCCAATACATGCGTATATTATAATTATTACGGTCTTCGCTATATTTCGAGTCTTAACTAATTTTTTTTTTATCAGGTTACGTCCTCCATATCAGTTTCAAATAAATGAAAAGTAAAAAAAAAAATAAAATAAAAAATAAGAATTAAATTAAGTATATTTATATATGATCTAATGCATAACACGGAGGTACGCTTTCACCGCTGCAGAAATGAGTATTACGCGAGTATGTACGCACTTTTCTCACCCTGCGCAATGCTCACGTTGATCGCTCTCCAATTATTTCACGGATGTATTTATTATAGTTACTTCTTATTTCCTGGTTTGAATTTTTTTTTTTTTTATCTTTTCAAAAAACGTGCAGACTAAAAAATCTGAAATTTGATATTTTGTTAAATTTCGGACTAAACTTTGTATAATCGCATGATGAGAAATAAAAACCGTCGACTTTTGTCCTTTTCTCATTTTCTCTTTAGTTATTTTCTTTTTTTCCTTATATGCTGCACTTGTGTTATTCCTCATGCATGTAGGTAGGTACTGTGCGGATGCTGATTGCTCCTTGAGAAGGACCCGCGCGCAGTAAAATACTTGCGAGTTTCAATCAACCATTATAACAGTACAGATATAACAGCAGGGATAACTATACCAAGCTCGCAAGCAATTACGTTCATTCTTAACTGGGGCTACCGTTACATACGACTCTGCGCGATGTATGTATGATCGGCCTATTGATATACTGCGAGGAGAGACCACGCACGTAAAGTCTAATTTCAGTTTTTCTTCTTTCTTGCAGATCGAATGATCGGTAAAAAGGTGAAAATAATCCAAGCGAGAATAGCGCTATACCGTTGTTTTTTTTTTTTTGTTTTTTTTTTTCATCAACTTTTGCCTACTTTGAACAGAAATTTAACAAAGGAAGAAAATTAACGTCCAAACTTTCATCATTCCTCAAGACTAACTATAGGTACTCCAATATACTTTTTATAAAGGAGCTGTAATTTCTTGTCTCGTGTCTCGAAATTAGGTCACCAGATCATCCGGCGAATCGTATAAGATATAAACGCGATATGTACACAGAAAGAAAGGTTGACTTGATTCAAGATAATTTTTGCGGTCCAAAAATGAAGACCGAAATTTTCTCGGATCAAATGAACATTTTTCTCGAACCAAGAAAATTTCGAAAATGAAGACCGAAATTTTTGATTTGATTCGAGAAAATTTCGGTCTTTATTTTTGGACCGCAAAATTATCTTGAATCAAGAATAATTTTCTTGGCTCAAGTTAACCTTTTTTTTTTTGTGTAGATAGGTAGGTACCGCAGACAAATGATAGAAAGGTGAAAAGATACTGAAATTGTTGATAATCTTGATGATAAAAATTAACAAAAAAAAAAAAAAAAAAAAAAAATAGAAAAATTAAAAAATTAAAAATTTACATACCGTCGAGGTTTTGGCCGAAGTATTTCGTGCCCAGAGTCAGATATACAAGTAGCGAGGCCGAGAGGAGCTCCGTAATGTTCAGGAGGTACGCTGCTGCTTCCTCCGGCACCCTGGATCATCGGGGAATTTTGTTGGGGTGTAACGACTCCGCCAGGTGTACCGGCGGCGACGCCACCAGTCCCCAGAAACAGGGGTTGTTGTCCATTTATCTCCATCCCGTTTTATTTATATTTTAGAAAAAACCTGAGCCTGCAGCATAAGCGGCAGTAACAGCAGCATTGCGGTCCAGGGTTAAGGATGTGCAGGTCATGAATCTGTAGCCCGCGGGATGAGAAAGAAAACAAAAAATAAAAAAAATTAAAAATTAAACAAATAAAGAAAAAAAATTTGAATTAGAGAAAAGACGAATAAGAATTAATTGGAAATACATAATTAAATTGGTATATAAATAATTGGCGTCGTTATATGAAAGCTTATAATGCTGCAGAGCGAAATAACTGCATACGATGAGACAGATTTCTCTCTCGATTTAATTATCGCGTTGTAATTTGATTAAAGATCATTGGCTGCGCCCGGATACGAGGAGTGATACAAATCGTTGATATTTACGGTTACCAAAGATAAACCGATAGATTGCAATTGATTAATATAATAACCCGAAGGTAACCCTCGCAGCTCGATGCATTCGAATTTGTAACAGTCAACGAACGGTCGCTATTATATATCGATAGCAATTTGTTGTTGCATCTATACGAAATACCACATAATATAATTAACGAACTTCGTTATTATTATTTTTTTTTTTTTCAATTTTTTTTTATTCTTTTTTCTTTATTGCACTACGCAGTACGTTGCATATTGGTGCAAAGTAGCGTCAAGTGGGTTGCGGTTGTTGTTCAGTCATTAATTCCTTTTTTTTTTTTTCTTTCTTTCTTTTTTTTTTTTTCTACTTTCTTGAAATTCATCCTGTACTTGTATAATATGTTTGTTTCTTTATTTTTATCTCCTTTTCTCAAGAGGTAACTACACTCGGGAATGTCGACAGGCTCTATGTATACATACACTGCAGACTTGAGAATGCTGCAACTAGTCACTAGATCCCTTTATCCCATACACTTCAACACTACGTAGGTACAGTGTACCAGACCTCTTTGACACTATGAGAGAATTCCCAAAGGAACGGTCAAGGAATATCTCGCAGGTGAAATGGTGTGTTACCTTTAACGAGATCATTTATTTTCTCGCTGTGAGGTAGATAGCTAGATATAAGATACGTCTACAACATATTTTATTATGAAATCCGCAGCGGCATATTTAAACGAGATAAATAAAACGCGATAATTAGAAGAAAAAAAAAGTAAAATTTGCTTTTTTTGGGATAAACAAAAAGCAAAAGAAAAAAAAAAAAAAAAAAACGGCGGGTTGGTGTACATAAGGATCTTATAATTATAAGAATAAATTGCAACGTATGAACGTGCAGTGATCTTGTTATAATACTCGGAGTAACGATTTCTCAAATCCGAAGGTCATTAACGCGAGCCCTCCGTTTAATTGCGGGTGCAATTAGAGACCGGGATTTCATTCCAGGGCTTATTCGTGTGAAGTAGGTAACGCATTTCTTCGCTTTCGTGGTGCAACGTAGCTATAGGGCGAAAGGAGGAAACACCATTATAGCTCTTTGTGATTAACAATGAGACAAGTAGGTAATATATAGTGTAATTAGCTCATCTGTATAGTAATGCGAGAGGAATAATTCAGAGTTCTGAAAAATTTCTCTTCAATTGCAGTAGCAGCGAGTGTTTTTGAACAATTTTCAAAAATTTGAAGACAAATTTCAACATATACCTATATGTGTTATACCTGCATATATGCAAAGATGAAAAACGAGGAAGTTAATATTACATATTTTTAATAATATAGTATAACGAAGAGTTTTCTCTTTCTTCAGGTTGTAAAATTCTCTAATCTTCTGTTAAAACGAGCGCTAGTTCGCTTATATGTACATATGTGTACCATTTGACTGAACGTCTTCAACCCCATAATAATAACTGCAGTATATGTATTGTTCTAGAATTCCTTCTCGCTAGACAAGGATTTATTTATTCATACCGGTTCGCTCGAGATCTGAATATATTTCAAACATAGACGGTATATAGAAAATGAGGGAAAAAAGTGAGAAATGAAATGAAAGAAATAACAAGAAAAAAAAAAAAAAAAAAATTAGTCGCAATCCATCGGATTTGTATGTCGTTTTATATAAAGTTTCATTTATTTCTTTGAAATTCGTTGATAAATTAATAGATTAATAGAATTTTAATATTATCGATTCACAGTTTGATATAACCGATTTCAAAAACTTTCAAACGAAGAACACCTAAGGTTCAAAATTCCGAAAGCTAAAAATGCGAAAGGCCAAGACTCAGAAAATTGAAATTTACGCATATACATGTATATTCATTCAGTGATTAATAACTCGGGCTGTATTGATCAAATCGAAATCAATAAGGGATCAAATTGATCGTCTCGAGATATACTATTTAGAAAAAAAAGTTTCAAAATCCCATCAAAGTCATCGATTGAAGTAAATAAAATGGGTTTCTGTCTTGATTATGCGGAATGAACTATTCTTTGTCTTTTTTTTTTCTCGGATTTTTCGGATCTTTTGGGGTCCAGACTTTCGGAGTTTTGCCGAACTGTCTGCATATTCTGACTTTCGGAATTTCTTCAACGTTTTTGAAAATTCGAAACTTATCAATCCAGCGCCAAGGAATAATAAAATGATTTGAATTTCATTTGATTTATGCATTATGCCTGATATATAGACGATAGCGTATGACAAAAGCAATGTATACTGGTGCGTAGGTACAGCAGTGAAATGCGAAATACGAAATACGAAAGGCGAACGTAAGCGTATAGTGCATTAAATTGGACAAAAAGCGGTGTAGAGTAACGTCGCTGTACGTAATAACTAGTTGCAAAAATTTGCATAAAAGTAATCACATCATCTAAAATTATCGAACGGGTTTCTATATGGCCTGGCTCTTCTGCAGAGTGTATACGCGCGTTGCTAGTACGTTACCATACATTATATATATATATTCAGAATTGCAGCACGGGGGACCCTAAGGCCCAACAACTTAAACCTTTTCGGGACTTATATACACTACACACCTCTGTGATATCTCGCTTATATCGACTTCTGATCTTGGAACATAAATTTCTTCCCAACATCTCGGGCAAAAGAAGTAAAAATAAAATATATATGAAAATAATATATTGCGCAAGGAACTTCGGAATTTCGACGAAATTAAGGAGAATAATTATAAAATGATTCGGTTTTTTTTTTTTTAAATCTTTTCTTTATATAGAAAATAATCACTTCAATCGAATCAAAAATGTTTTTCCTGAAATTCTAGATCAAAATAATGTGTCTGATAAAATATTCAAACTTTCTTATTGCTGCACTGCAGTATCCTAGTTTCTATTATATATTATAGTGAAGCTGCGCAGTATAATTCCTTGCGAACTATACGACAGCCATGGCTTTATGCATAATACTGTAGATAATATATAGTTATATAGGTATTGTGTCTGATGTACTTGTGGGTTAGCTTAGAATTTAGATCCTAAGAAGATTCTCGAGGTTTTCTCTCTAAAGGTCATCAACACGGAATGATCAATCGTGTATAAGAGATTCTCTCCTCTTCTGGATATATATATCGGTACAACAAATCACTTCGAAAATCGTGACAACGTCGGGCTGCACAGGCATCAGCGCAGTAAATAAGATCGAATCGTAGTATTTCATTCTTTACACGCGGCCTAGATTATATTTCAGTTATAATAGACAAGATTGAAGTTGGGTTTACATAATTTGTATAAAAAATTAAAAAATTAAAAAAAAAAAAAAAAAATCAAAAAAACGAAACGAAACGAAACGAAATTTTGCATATGTATATTAAGAATCGGTGCCATGGATAAATGATAATCGTTTAAAAGGTTTATAAAAGCTTCTCCTTTCATCTTTTTCTCTGATATATCCCTGCTGCACGCTGCATATGCTGCTGCAGTATTCATCGTGGTCTTTGGTAATTACGTGAATTTTTTTTCTATATTTGGTTACCAAATTACGAACCTGCTCCTTGGGTAGCAGGGTAGGTAGGTATAGAGAGAAAAGAAAGAATAAAGAAAAATAAAAAAAAATAAAAAAAATAAAAGGAGCTTCCTATACATATACGTATACCTACATAATATATATCGTACGATATCGATCGACGACGACGATATATACGTGTCGCGTAACATTTTGCCCGTCGATTTCTCGGAAACAAATTTTACCCTTATGCTACCGAGATATACAGCATATATACTGAGAGGGAAGGAGGACTGAGGGGGAAAACAAGGCGCCAAGGTGCCTGACCTCGTGGAAATACCAGGGCGTTGCCCCTCTTAAAACACTCGGCTTCGTCACCCTCAGCGCCCTTTTTACTAATCGTTCCGCCCTCTCCCCAACTTTTTCGAAGTGAGGCCCCTAAAAAGGCCCATGAACCCTGAAATTCTCTTTCTTTTTTTTTTTTTGTTTTTGTTTTTTTTTTTGTTTTTTGTCTCAGACGTAAATAAACATTAGATATACAAGAAATTTTTCTACCAATTTTAAACGTGTAATTTTAATCATTATATAATTTTGAAACTTTGATTATAATATAAAAATTGTGTTATTTTGTTTTATTTTATTTTTCATTTTAAAGACCATATGCGAGAATAAACATAATGAATATCACATATATATATATATATATTATATTCATATATGTTTATGTATATCAATTGGAATTATTTTTACTCGCACGATTTTATCTCAGCGAGCGAGGATTGTGCGGTGGAAACGATCTCTCGCGTCTGGTCCGCGTCTGGAGTAGCGCGCGAGAGATGTGGAATCCGTGCAGTGCAGCAGCGGGTTGACACGAGATCGGCATACATATCGCGTCGTCGCGTCCCCGTCTCGAGATGCGATGGGATGCGATGCGATGCGATGTAATGCATCGGAGATCCCCTTTCGCCAGAGTTAAAGTAGGTGATACAATACGTATGTAGTATACATAGTATATATACTACCTATATATAAATATATACATCTTTTCCGTCCGTGTGTCTTTTATATCATATAATTATATACCCTTGCACATATCGCGTCACTGCACTGCACTGCACCATGCACTGCACTGCACAGTGGTGAAATAGACGGTAAAGTCAGGTTGGTCAGGTTCGTCGTTCCATCGAGGTACCGTTCAACTGCCAGAAACTTGTCGCTCTTTTATACCTATATACAACCCGAATACTTACGTATACAGGTATATAAAATTGCCACAGTGAAGAGACGTTATAAGAGAGAAGGAGACTCATCGACGTCTGTCTGTCTACCTGTTGCTTGTAAATGCGGTCTCACTTATTTATTTAGTGTATATCAAAAATTGCACTTGAAATTTTTAAATACGCAAATAATAACGAAGAGAATTAATTTCAATAATGAACTTATATTTTTCGATCTTTTGCGCGGTGATGATGATTATTAATTAAATGATTTATTTTTTATCAATAAAAATCTATCATCTACTTTAGATCATATTAATTGTATATTTACGGGTTATATCGACGATTTTATATTAAAGGTCTGATATAGGATGAATAAAATAGTTTGTTGTTTCATTTTTCTGTATAGTTCATCATTTTGGCCAATTAATTATTATCTAAATACGAACCTAGCTAGTAAAATTGTTCGTATCATGACCGAGCTATAATAGAGTTGGAAAGCGATCGACTATCGCAAAGTAACCAATATCGATCTGCAGTTATAAAAATTAACCGTAATATATTTCAGCTCTCACTGGTCACTGGGCTAAACTGTGAAATAGATATAGTATATTTATATATCTATATATTTCTAAGTAGGTGAAATTTTTTGTCTTTGATTTTTTTCAATTTACTTTTAGTTTAATTTAGGTCAGTTTGAAGGAACGTTTGATGAAGGCGGATCTTTTTAATCCGTATTAAAATTCTATCTTTGCAGGGTATTTGACAAACGCGTACGTATATATATATATATATATATAGCGATGATTATATCGCGTCTCGATTGGAATTTAGGTTGTGACTTTGGTGACCTTATCTGCGTATCTATATACTACATATAGTCGGATTGCTCGCGGGTTTCCTGTCGACTATACTTATATAGTACACACACACATATGTATAATATACTACATATACTATATTATATTTATAAAAGTTTAAAACCTGAACTAACGATCACTCTTAGGTGTTTAATTAATTATACTTTAATTAAGAAGCCTCGGAGCGATAGAAATCGTCCTGATGCTCATATACTATACCTATACCTTAACATGTATTAAAAATCGTATGCTTATCAGCAAGGACTCGATTTATATCTATAATACTGCATGATTAATACGATAAAAATAATAATATTAAAAAAAAAAAAAAAAATGATACAATCAGAAATTTGCAAATGATTATTATTACAATTTTTTTTTTTTTTTTTTTTTTTTTCATGTAATGTACAGTATAATAATTACAATTCAAACTTTTGTCAGTTAGTGTATCTGGCCTGTATTTATATTACACATACATACATACATATGAGAGAAAGAGAGAGAGAGAGAGAAGGGGATACGTATCGAGTATATTTTTGGTAAACACGGTACGACTGGAGTTTCAAGGGACTTATTGCGGGCGTAGGATTTGTACGACAAAGATTAATGCCTTACAAGTCGATAATGATTCATGTTTAAATCATGAAAGTCAAATAAATTACAAGCGATGGAGATTGCGCAGTGTGGTTTCGGCAACTGGTTTAATGCATAAGCTTATACCTATATAGTACTTATATATACATATACGCTGAGGTTATACGAACGTATATACCTGGGGAAGCCTGACTGCTTCCGAAGTCATGACTGAATTTAAATACCCTGCTACTCCTACTCATATACCTTATACTAATGCAATACAATCACATGGACAAAGGTAGGTAGGTATATAAACGTTGATTAAACCCAGGGACACGATTATACATACATTATATATACATATATCGCGTCACTGATGCCATAAGGTCGTAAGCGCCAAAAAAAAAAAAAATTTCGTGTTTTTTGTGGCAAAATCTTTTTTGTGCCATATAACATCGTTTGGGCATATCCGCAAAAAAAAAAAAAAAAAAAAAAAAAAAAAAAAATTTTGGCGCTTACGACCTTATGGCATTAGTGACGAACTTTGTACGTATAACACTCCGTAACTCTAAAATATTATCGCCCACTTTACTTCTCCATGCAGCGTGCAAAACGGTGACTATATATACCGGGTGTCCCATTTTAAAGTACCACCTGATTTACACATTTACACATGGGATGTTAAGACTTTACCTCCTCGTGGTACATCCTGGATAGCGCTGAAATAGTCAAAAATTGCGTTGTAACTCAAAAATTACGGACTTAATCCGAAAAACGGTCATGCAAAAGTTGTTAGTTTTGATGTGATGAATTTTTTGGTAGAAGAAAAAAGTCATGTTCCCGTTTACAAAAAAAACATGTCTGTCATCGTAGCGCCGCCATTTTGAATTTGAGACTGAAAACAATTTTTTTTTCGAACGTCCCCCTTCGAACCCTAGAAGTTTCACTCGAGTCAATTTTCGATCAGAGCAGTCTTTTTCGAGATAAATCAGGTGGTACTTTAAAATGGGACACCCGGTATATATATATATATATAAATATAAATATAAATGTTCAACTGCTGGAAGAGAAGTACATAAAACGTGTAAGAAATTATTCAACAGTGATTACGCAGCGTTTTATATATATATATTATTTAATTTCATTTCTCTTCATATATATAGGGGAAGGTGGGGCAGAACGGACACTAAATCCAAAAAAAAAATAATGTCGTCGGAAATGATTTTTTATGAAATGTGGCGACGTATTTTGGATAAATAATGACACAAAAAAAAAAAAAAAAAAAAAAATTAAAAAAGTGAAAAAAAAATAATTCAGTTTTCCTTTTTTTTTTGTGTCATTATTTATCCAAAATATGTCGTCACATTTCATAAAAAATCATTTCCGACGACATTATTTTTTTTTTTTTGATTTAGTGTCCGTTCTGCCCCACTGTCCGTTCTGCCCCACCTTCCCCTATATATATTTTTGCGGTAATATAAAACGTTTAAAAATCGTGCTCAAAATTAAATGATAAATAAATATTTATATAGTATATACTATGATTAGTAAATATAATAAATTAAAAATTGTAAAAAAAAAAAAATTGAAAATAATTAAAATGAAAAAGAATACGCGTGTTATAACGCCCGAACTATAAGCGAAGATATAGGATACGGCTATATAAGCGCACGCGTCTAACACATTCTATCTTATATAGTATACGGGAGTTTATCCACGCTATACGCAGGTTCAGTGAACGGAATCCCAAAAAATTTTCGAAGCAAGAAAAAAAAGAAAAAGAAAAAGAAAAAGCTAGATATATATATATATATATAGGTGGATATAGAGGGAGACAATATCATAACGAAATATAAAGAAAGAGCGCAGAACCGTGCGCGGTGAATCGAATCGTCGTATGGATAAGCGCGTGTCTCTTATAGTTATCGCTGCTGCGGTCCACGAGCCACACACGAGACAAACGCGCGGGGGAAACGAGACACGAGACACGAGACACGAGACACCGCGAGATATAGGGTAGAGAGTAGCTGAATATTGGGGTCTTTTCTCTTGCGGTATATAAAATCTTCGTATATATATATATATATATCTATATAGTTATATATATGTATAATACTTTAAAAGTATACCTAAGCAACGGAGTAAAGAAGAGAGAATAAAGAGGAGAGAGAAAGAGAGAAAGAGAGATAGGAGAGAAAGGAGAGGAGAGGAGAGAAGAGAAGAATCGCGGCCCGCGCGGTGTCTCGAGTGGCAGCAGGCGCGTACAGAGCCGTACAGAGCCGTCCGTCCGCCCTGCGGCCACCACATTCCAAGGGCTGCCCAAACCGAAACCTATATTTTATATACCTGACCCCCTCCGTCCCTCTGCGTACCGTCACACGACGAGATAGATCCCCCCCCTCCCCCCTCCTACACCTCTTTAAACTGACAATTTCCGAATCATCGCGACCCTCTTTCTTTTTCGCCCCCGATTTATTCGGCTACGGGTGTTTTCATCGTCGTATAAGATATATGTATAGTATGTAGAATATACGTTCGCGCGGTGGGGGCTATCAAGGATTGAGAGCTATGCAATTAATCTGTCTTTTAGGTAGATGAGTATAAGAACAAAAGGAATAAGATAATTTCTGCAACATAATTGCGTATCTGTATAGTATATATATATATATATATATATATTTATATAAAGGTGATTTTATTGAAGCAGCTAAAAGACAGGGAAATTGATTTATGACTTAGGCTCTGTTTTTTTTTTTTTTTTTTTTCTTTACTTCTTTTATATATTATAAGTATATATACGGAGAACGTTAAATTGAAAATATGATCTAAGAGATAAGAGAGGGAAAGAGATAATAGAGAGAGAGAGAGAGAGAGAGAGAGAGAGAGAGAGAGAGAAAGTGAGATTGATCTCAGATCGTGATACAGGTGTATATGCACAGAAAGAAAGGGTAACTTGATTCAAGAAAATTTTGCGGTCCAAAAATGGAGACCGAAATTTTCTCGGATCAAATCAAAAATTTTCTCGAACCAAGAAAATTGTGCCAATTTTCTTGGTTCGAGAAAATTTTTGATTTGATCCGAGAAAATTTCGGTCTCCATTTTTGGACCGCAAAATTTTCTTGAATCAAGTTACCCTTTCTTTCTGTGTGGGTATGAATCTTTGATTCAATTGTTTAAGGCATTAATTAGCAAAGTTTAAGAAATAAATCAATAATTATGGCTTTTTAATTATCTTACATTTTGCATTGTTTTTATACTTAGGTATGGATGTCGTCTATTTTACAGTTATAGTAGTTTTTTAATTTTATAATCGAAATATAGAAGTGTTGTAATATAGTATCGGGTTGCGCGAACTCTGCACCGAATTCGATACGGATCTTTGATCTTGATGATATAATAGTAAGAAAAAAAAAGAAAAAAAAATGAAATAAAGAAGCGTTGATTTCGTTAAGAAGGGGAACGAAGAGAGAGAAAAAAGAAAAGAAAAATGAAAAAATACACACCGTGAATAAAATGGGTGAATAATAAATAAATATTTAAATAAATAAATAAAAAAATTTTTTTAAAATAATAATAATATCTTGCCGATATTTTTATGGACTTGCGACTCGAGTCAAACTTGCGCTGTTACCCGCGCATGCAGCTGCACTTTGTAATTAGAGACGTGACTGAATTTTTATAGCATAACATAATTTTATATACCAAACGACGTTTAACACGTATATATATTATATATAATCAAGAGTTGATAATGGAAATATTACTGTATTATTATATACATAGATGATCTATAGGATCGATTTAAATACTAATTAAATTAAATTTACTGTAGAAAATATGTATTATACCTAAATAAGAAAAGAGAAAATATGTAAATCGTATACTGGTTGAATTTGATTCTCTATATGTTTACTTATATTATATTTATTATCTGTAATATTACGAAACATAAATGATTGTAAATAAATAAAAAGTTTTATCAATTGAAAATAAAATCTAAATTTATCATCTTACCGTCATATTCAATCAGCGTGCTGGTAGAAATAAGAATATACTTTCTTCCACGTGATTTTCACACATAATGTATATATATATAATAGAGTAATAAAATCAAATAGAAAAAAAGAAAAGAAAAAAAAAAAAAAAAAAAACTAATAATAATCAATCACGATGTTTTATATAGACAGCAGAAGTTATGTATTATGTATAGTTAAAATAAGTTTATTTTATAGTTAACGCAGGTATTATTATAATTCGTTTAGATAATTATTAATTTTATAACTTTAAATATATTGTATATAAACTAACAAGAATAATTATACACCTTGTAAATGTCGTATGCATATTAATCTCTCACAGCACGTATAATATATTATTAGTTTTGTCATATGGATACGCAAGTACAACATACATAGTGTGTATATATAAAAAAAAAAACAAAAAAAAAACAAAAAAAAAAAAAAACTTTCACAAAACTTAGTTAGCCCTTAGGTATATATACACGCTCGCAATAGTGCGTGATTTAACTTATTATAACTTATTTTTAATCTCTTAAAAAGAGTAAACTTGTGATTTTTATATTATAATATTATATTTTATCTTAAAAAAAAAAAAAAAAAACAAACTCAAATAGTTTTATATATTTATATATAAGTATTATCGTATTTAACACAGCGATAGATCACGCACGAACAAAGTTTCTTCAAACACTGTTTTCTCAAAGATAAATTCAGAGCCTTATCGATATGCATTGTTCGATCGACTCTACAAGCATCTGTCAATTATTAACAACAGAGGGCTTCGTCGTCCAGCATCACAAACTTTGGTCCATGATAAAATTAATATAGAATAACAGAGTGTCGCCATCTAGCGGATTGTTTTTACAACTAAATATACTTCCAATCATCAAATTCATCGCATCGCATATATTGAGCAAAAGATTTTCTTCCCTGACGTAAAAGTGAGGAAAAAAAAAAAAAAAATTACTAAAATTTGAAAAAAAGAAAATTCATCGACGTTTTTTCTTATTAGTTGAAGAAAATGTCTATTTTACTGATCAAATACACTGAATCGATAAATGAAAATAGCAAAATATTAGAAATATAAAAAACAGGAAACCAACGTGATGTAAAAAAGAATCTATAAGATTGCATTCGGGGAATTTAGTTTCTGTCAGTCTGACCATTCGGCGAGTGTGAACACGTCAAACTTCACGCAATGAGGAGAAGGTATTAAAAATTACTAGGTGAAAACGTTAAAATTGGTTAAAATCCAGCTGGGTTTTGTGAGTGACAAGAAGAGTGGGGTGACGTGCCCGGATCATTGAATATTAATAATAATATTATCGGTTAAATAAATACCCGGAATTTTATGATTTCAATATATTAGAAAATCTAATATGGGTGAGTAGTAATAATAATATTAAGCGGTTAAGAAATCATTCATTCATTCATTCATTCCCTTAACACGTCATCTACGTCAAGATAAACAAACTATACGTTTCCCGATTTAATACGTGTTCCTAGACCAATTTCCAAAAAAAAAAAAAAAAATAATAATAATAATAATAATAATTTACAAAAATCAAAATATTTCAATCGCAGGTGGGTTATTAAGTTATTTTCGCAACCTCCTCGGTAGTCGGGAGATGCGCATTTTGATTCTCGGTTTAGACGGTGCGGGAAAAACTACAATTTTGTACAGGTTTGTCTTTATCTATAGAAAACTCTAATCTTACCTTATTATTTATTTATTCAATTATTGCATCATTGAAATAATTTCATCTCAGGTTACAAGTAGGCGAAGTTGTTACAACGATACCAACCATAGGATTCAACGTCGAACAAGTTACCTACAAGAATCTCAAATTTCAAGTTTGGGATCTCGGAGGACAGACCAGTATACGGTATACAATAAAAAAAACCAAATTTTCGTCCCCCAGATATTTCCCAAAATTTTTTTTTGTTGTGTCTCAATTTTATTTTTTATCACAAATATTTGATGATCAATATGAGATGAAAATTTCGTCATTTTATATCTTGAAATGATATTAACGAAGTATTTTCTTTACAGACCTTATTGGAGATGCTACTATTCTAATACGGACGCAATCATTTATGTAGTTGATTCGGCGGATAGAGATAGAATAGGTATATCAAAGGACGAGCTGATTTATATGTTAGGTGTAAGTATGGGTTCCAAAAAGAAAAAAAATAATGAGCGTATTGAATTTTGGTATAAAATTAAATATTATTTAATACAGTTGAAAAATATCATCAAGATTCAGGATATGATGATAACAGAACTGTGTTTATAATTAAATAATAATATTATTTCATAATAATTGAATAATCTTATTTTTTTTTTTTTATTTATTAGGAGGATGAGCTGCAAGGTGCGATTCTAGTTGTTTTGGCAAATAAACAAGATATGGCTGGCTGTTTAAGCGTCGCCGAAGTTCACCAATCTCTCGGTCTTGACGCGTTGAAGAATAGAACTTTTCAAATCTTTAAAACTTCGGCGACCAAAGGAGAAGGACTTGATATGGCGATGGACTGGTTATCGAATGCTCTACAAAATAGGAAATGATCGATGTTAATATATTAAGCTTACATCATTCGAGCCTTATTATAAAGACCAGTCATTTGACTGTCACCTGATCGAAGTGTCTTTGTGTGGTGGAAAGATGCCTCATTCAGTTTTGATACTTATTCATTACGTTAGGAATATTTTTTTTCAATTCTATTCCTTGCTCTAACGTTGAGTTTGAAAAAAATAAAGAATAAACAAAAAATAAAAATAATATAAAACTTACAAAGAAAACGAAAAACAAATTATAATAATAATATTAATAAATTTGGTTGTTGGTGTTTTAAAAACATAAACAAAAACAAAAAAACATTATTATGAATTTTAACATTATTATTCAATCTTTGAAATGAAAGTCGAATAAATTTAGTTAATTTCACTTCAAAGAGCAATCAAAATAGTATTCATCTTCATTTTTGTTCATTAATACCTAATACAGTTAGTTTGTTTATCCTTGGCGATCACTGCCCAATGTATAGATTTTCATGGTTTATTTATTTTTTTTTTTTTTTTACAGAGAATTATGATGATAATTGAGTTCGTTGGCATATTGACGCGATAGTTTTTCTTCTAAAAGTTGATGCATTTTATGATAATAAATATTACCGCTATACAATAATACAATAAGGAATGATTAGATGATATTATTTGACTACAATACTTATACTATTTTTATGGCAATCAATGAAAAAGAACAGAAAAGAAAAGAAATTCTCGTGTTAATTAGGTAATTAAACACGATCGTAGTTTAATATCTACGGTATGTACTATTATTATATAGAATATGGTATAATAAATGTTGAGAAAAAGTAAATGTAATTTTGTAATTTGAATCAATAGGGTGAATTAATTAAAAAAAAAAAAAAAAAATTAAATATTCAGTTGATGTTTGAATATAATCAATCACGTTTTTTGCATATCATTAATATTCTATGTATTTATTTAAATCAATAGCTTTATTAATATCACTTTGACTAGACGCCAAAGATTCTTAATTGTAATGTGAAATAAAAAAAAAATCGCTAGATTTTCTACTATTTCTTATTAAAATTCACTGAGCAGTTAATGAATATAAAGTGTGTTGAATCAAGAGTGAAAAAAAAAGAAAAAAAAAAAAAAATAGTCAATTTAATTCAATTCTCTTAAGATTTGGTACGATGCTAGATAACGAGGGGTAGTAGAAATATTTTTCCTAGATTGAATGAAATTTCAGTGTAATGTAGTAACGTGTACCCCGTATATTCGTATATAATGTAAGAATATAAAGTCTTTTATTGATACAAATTACAAACTAATGTGTGACTATACAATAACATCACTTGCCAGATATCACGAGTTTGTTAAACATTACGAGAGAGATATACCTAGATAGAGTATAATTAATTAATCATAGCTAATGTAAAAGTTCACCACATAAAGCACTTCATGGTACGATTGAATACGGTGAAAGTAAAATCACTGAATGGCCGGTTGTAATGATAAGCAATGCTTCTTTTTAACATAAAAGAAAAGAAAGAAAAAAAAAAAAAAAACAACAAGACGCGAAACAATTTTGTCGTTTCATACTAAACTAAAATGCAAAGATTAACATGAGCGTGTAATAATATTAGTTGAATCTGACACTGTTCTATACCAGTGCGCTGTCTTTTTCAATACCCGTTCAGTCTTGGGGTTGTTATATGAAATCTAGAATACGATATTAATGTGAAACTAATAAGACAGAGGTCTGTCTGTCTGTCTGTCTATCTGTATGGACTACAATTGAACAAATGTAACAATGATTTGAGATAATATTAATCAATACTCCAATGTGATTGTGCATTGATATGCACACGTATGTTGGGCCTTATCAAAATAAACAAGAAAAAAAATAAAATAAAATAAAAGAAAGAAAGGTAATAACTATATTATACCGACGTATGAATTTTATCAGAGAAACTATTGAGTTCAATAATTAATTAAATACAAAATACATTTAATGTATGATTTGAAAATTTTGTAATATTCCATTATCTTATATTATAGTATTTAATAATGTAATAAATAGGTATAGTTACGTATACATACAATAACTGAACAACTTGTACAAATCAATGATATCGTATCTCGTACCTCGAACTCCGTTACCAAGCTGGAATCCCAAATCTATCGATCCGTTTTTCCTGTGCATCTAGTTCGATCCTAACTTTTTTTCTCATGTAAAATATCGGGCAATCTCGGCTGAAATTAAACATACAATCATTAATAACTATTTCCATCTTTAAAGCTGGAAACCGCATTTAGAAATTGAAAAAAAAAAAATTCAGCGCACCTAGTGCACAAGACTTCTTGATGCAAGCTGCCCTGGCATCTTTGGCACTCTGTCCATAATCTACAAAATTTCTCCTCTAGTCTTCTTCCGACTAACAATTCGTGTTGGAATAATTCTGATTCACGAGATTCGCAGTGTTGGCATAAAGCCATGTGTTCTCTACCGGCTTGAAGTATAGCTTTGCATCCCATACAGGTTTCCTTTTTTCTTGTAAACGCAGCTAGAGCTCCGACTCTAGATGTTGCTACGGATTTAGTGCGAGTATGTTCTCCTCTGAGGAGCAGAGACTCAGCTTTATCTCCAAGGATCGGTTCAAATATCCTCAAAAGAGGTTTAGACAGTTGATTTTCCAAGTAGTAATTGGAATCAATTGGAATACTGTTTTCCAATACGTAAATCGGGTCCTCTGCTTTCTGGTAGGCCGGAGTACCCTTTGCAGCAGATGTAAATACGTAGGGAACTCTGTCCCCAAGTTTTGGAGCCGTTCCAGCGTCTCGCTTCTTCATCTTCGCTGCTAACTCTACGTGGGCCTGTTTGGCTGCGTATTCAGTCTTGGACAGTTCTTTCGTTATAACTAATTGAGAAATGTCTATGCGGTTGCAGAGAAGATCGCTGATTATCTGCTTCGCGTAATCCGTTGCTCCATCAGGATCTCTGTAATAAATTAATCAATCAAAATATAAATACGAGAAGAATTATACAAGGGAGAGATGAACGGGGTGAAGATCACCTTTCGATTAGTAATTTTTGCAAACATGTGTTCATCATGTTTGCTACGAGTGGACAGTTGTCTCTTCTCACAGTTTCTAGTCCCTTGCAATCCATTTTGTCGTATTTATCTGGCCTCGTAAATAACAAGCCTGCGTATCTTTTCTTGTTTATTAAAAGATAGGGGAAATAGATTTTCTCAAATTCCAATTTGATTGGCTTTATAAATTTCGTAGAAACGAATTCAGCCGCTTCGGTACCAAGCTTCATAGCATCTTCTATATCTTTCACACCAAATTTCACCATCACTGAGTCTGTGTCACCATAAATTACTACAGCGTCATGTTTATAGCCATTTGCTATACAGTATCGCTGTTCTACCTCCTGTTTTGTTTGCTCTATCATTTGACGACCGTAAGCAGTAGTACTCTGAAAAATAAAGAAACAAAAAATGAACGCATATTATTAATGAGGAAAGTCTTTACAACTCAGACTGAAAGGTATTCTAAACTGGTGTGTAAACTCACACTAGATATTTCTAAACAAGGTAATTTCCCATTTTGCGCGCCAGTAAACCCGTAGACAGAATTAGCCGATACTTTCAGCGCCAATTGTCTACCGTCCAATACTTTCTGTTTGAAAACATCTTTTTCATTTTTCAGTTCAGTTTTCGCAGCCTTTCTAGCAGTTAGTAAATTCTCTAGAATCTCGGGAAGAAGTCCTTTCCTTACTGTAGATTTCACGAACATACCAGCCGTTGGTGTTCGTGTAAACTTTTCATCGGTCAGTTTCAGTTTATGCTGAGTCGCAGGGGTCAGGAGCGTCGTGTAGCAGATATTGTGTGCCATTATTATGCTAGGATATAGCGAGCTGTAATCCAATGTTGCTATCGGGTCATTATAGTAGCCACGTTTTGGCTCTATAACTGTTGCTCCTTCGTACTGCTCGTCAGTACCTTGACTCTGATGTGTTGGCATTAGATAGCCCTTTTCTCTTGCCTTAATGTAAAAACGAAAAATTAGATAAGTTTTGAGTAGAAAGATTCGCTTCGGTTGTTTTTTGGTCAATTATTTTGGGTAAAAGAAGCACCTTTCGCAATAGCTGAGAGACTACTTTAACACCTTGTCCTCTGGTTAATAGGCTGCAAAGTGAGACACCTGTGACTCTAGCCATTTCCATATAGTTTATTATACACATGAGTTTGTCTAGTAGTCTCAAAGGCAGATAAGCATCCTTTAAACAATATACTGCAAGTCTTCTGCGTGTTTGTGGATTCCCATTTTGTAAATCTGTGATAATACTGTGATGAACATCTTCCTTTTGTTCTTGTAGAAAATGGTAACTCACAGCATTCAATGTGTAAGAACGTAGTTTGTAGTCTCGGACAAGTACCTGAAGATAAAAATTTCAAACATTCAATTGATTGCTGTAACGAGTCGTTATCATAATAAACTCAATTATTATTATTAGCTAAGAAATTACCAGTAGTAAATCGAATGGTACTCTGCCCTCGAAGTTAACGTGTTTATTTTCTCGTCTACCCATCTGTTTGCTTTGTAGCACCTGATCTTTTATCACAGATTTAATGTCCTTTATTCTTCCAAGGAAGCTGAAGGAGTTTACTTTTAGATGCTGGGCCCGATTTATCAGGTACGGAAAGTCGAAGTTGTTTATATTGTAGCCAGTAAAGACGTCCGGATCACATTGTCTCACAAAGTCAGCCCATTTCTGTAAAATTTCAGATTTAATTATCGTCAGTTTCAATGTACATTCTTTGTACCGTTTAGAAAGGTAGAAGGAACTCACCTCCAGCATGATTGCCTCTCTTTGAAAACTGAGTACCTGAGAACCAACAATCGGGGCACAAGTATCTAACGTGAACACATTTCGCAGAAATGGTTCCGCGTCTCCATGCCTTATCACCATGTTAGCTATCTGGATAACTGGATCGTGATTAGCCTCAGGAAAAATACCTGTTTGATGAGAAAAGGTGAAAATCTTTGATTATGGTTTGAGTTAATACAAGTTTTATGATATTTTCGATCATTATGCTGTATTCTGATTAATTCAGAGTCCAAAAGTTCTTTCTTTTGAAGAGACAATCGTGAGACTATTATTCTCGGAGCTTGGTCACATCTGCTTTGTGATATTTAGCTACCTTTTCGTCCAGCACATTCAATATCGAAGCTCAGTATTCTGAAAGGTGCAACTTTGGCCCATTCTCCTTCTGGTGGATGAGCGATGAATGCATCCCATGCAACGTCGACTTCTAATTGACACCGGCTAGTCAAAGGCAAATTATGTCCTGACTGACCACGTATTTTCCATGTACTAGGCGGTAGCTTGATCCACGAACATCCTACCACAGAAGTATCCACCATAAACCTTGAATATAAAAATCGTTAAATTACTTTTACAGTTATTTATAAAATTTCGATACAGAAATTAATCATTAGAATCTTATAGACGTTTTTATGCTTGCCTGATATCAAATTCTATGTTACTTTCATAGGCTTGGTAAACGTGATTGCTAAATGGAGGATAGATTGTTTCTTTTTCCAACAAACGTTTGCAAGGCGCTATAAGTTTTGGTAAAGCGACTGTGATTTTTATAAAAGATATTAAATCCTCCCCAGCGTATCCGTAGATTGATTGTTTTTCTACTATTTCAACTACTAGTACAGCTTCTTGAACTTTATCATGATTCGATCTCATGTCCGCTAGCACAGCTCGATTTAAGGCTTCCTTTAATGACAAAGATATGTTATTATTGATAATTAGAGAGTAACGAATTATTCTTATGAAGAGGAAAAGGCAGAGAGAGTTTGATTAATTTACCTTGAACGGCCTGCAATGAGAGTTATTGAATTTTTCAGGCGCCGTGACAAACAGATAAGGACAAAATCCATGAACGTGACAACAGACTGAGTTTCCTTCCATGGTAACTCCGTACATTCTCATTATCGGTACAGGACCAATTTTACTTCCTGGCATTCCGGCCAGTGGCTGTCCTGAAATAAAACTATATTGTTATATTTGCAATGAGAGAAAAAAAGGTGATAATGGATTAAGAGGGAGTTCCATTTATAAATTACTGAACACGCAAGTCTTCGGGTAAGCTTTTACCAGGTCAGGTAATTTGGTGGAATTTTCTATTCTCAATATGGCTATAAGTACAATCAATTTAAGTTAGAAAATTAATTAAATTCCAAAGATTGACTACCGCTTCAAAAAAAAATAAAATATGAAAGAAATATTTACAAGTACAAAATTATTTCATGTAAATATTGATTCTTGATCCTTGTTTATTACCTGTGTAATGATCAACTTCTATTTGTTGAAAAGTAAGAGAGTCTTTTTTAGGATCAAACGTCCGAGGAGTTGGTCTGTTCCATTTAGAACAAGTGTTCTCCTGATCTGGTCCCTAAATAAAAGGAAATTATTAATTTCTATATTCAATTCTACAACATTAACAATAATAATTGCTTATATATTTTCCCAAGCAATTTATTCAAGCTTCCCTAATCCTGAAAACAGTTACGTAATATTCGAGGATGAAAATGATATAAAATTTGATCCAAGATTAATTTTTCATTTAATTTATAACACAATAATTTTAAATTACTAACTCGATTCATGACAGCAATAAAATGTGTACTGCGATTGATACTTAAGCATTTCATTTGTTAAAATTATTATCATTATTATTATTATTATTATTATTATTACTGCAGTGAAACAAGATGCTAGGTAAGTCACATGTGCAGAAGCCATTGTAAGATGAAATATGAAACCTAGCAAGCTATGAAAAATGTTTTATGAGTACTGCGTGGATAAAGTAAATGATATAATTAACCAGCCAGTGAATAATATTGCTCTGAAATGTAATAAAAATTTGACAAAACTGAATGATGAATCATAAATTTTATCATACATGTGTGATTTATATATCTGTAAATGTTATATACATTGAATTTTATGTAGTGGATGACAAAGAAGCACGATCAACAGATAACAGGGAATTGAAAACTTACTCTTAGTTTTACCTCGGGAGAAACGACAGGCTAAAATAGTATAATAAATATAATAATTCAGTAGTTTATGAATTTTTTTAATTCAAACGAAACTTTTTTACACAACAAAATTTTCGGAGTCTTTAAAATTCTCTGAAATTCAATATAGTAGGGAAATAGGATAAAATTTTTTTTGCATAAATCAAAGAAAGAAAGAAATTTCTCTTATTTAATTAATTACTCAAGTTTTATAGTACTAGTAGTTTTATTTATACCTCTCCGGATAACTGAGATGAATCTTGATTTTCATCATCGAATTGATCCATAGTCGCAAGCTCTGCTTCAAACGATCCTGGAAATTCGTCATCGTCGTCGTCTACCCTGTTGTTGATAAATATCAAAGTTGAATAACTTTTGATTGAGGATGAAATAAGAGGGGGAAATTTTTTATAAATGAAATTTGTGGTTCGATTTGATTTAACATTCGTAACCTATAAAACAACATTTTCATCTTTTAGTTGTTATTTATTGTAATTTTAATAACGATATTAGGGATAGTAGGTGATTAAGTTATCGTGATGTTTAGTAAACTATTCCAGACGCAATATAGGTAGTTGTTTATTTATAAAGCGAGGGAATGACGTTAGATAGCATAACCTCAAATTTAATAAACTCGCAAGCGTTTGTTTACCTGAATTTATTCTTCTTGGGCGGAGGACCCGAATAAGGCCTTTTATTCATTTTGATTTTATGGGTTAACCTACACAGTTAACAGACGTGTGATATAAAGTTAATAGAAATATGTGGTTTAATGTAGACTTCGAAGAGTCTCACGATTTGATTCAACACACTTTCGTTATTCGGTTTTATTATGGCGCGAAAAACAACGCGGGTTATAGACGCCATTGACATCTAGCGGTGGGCGGTAGATCGATTATTACCCAGCATACACCGTGCTCGGGTTTTTGAATTTGAAAAGGGGATATGAAAGGTGAATTATACACCTCGAATTTTTGGCGGCCTGTTTCTCAGCTAAAACACATCCGATCGATGTGAAATTGATATCAGTGACGCAGAAAAAGTGCACGGAGGGCAAGATGCTCTTGGATTTCCAAAAAGCGAAAATATAAAAATGAGGGAAATGCAATGATTGAGAGTAAAGCAAACTTCACACATGTTGGTAGTGAACTTGCGAATGTTTATAGAAAATTAATTATACTTACCTATTAGACGCGTTTCTCTGATTCACAAAATGGTTAGCGTTGTGTATAACAGAATTTTGAAACGAGGTTTTATCTCATCTAGTTTTTTAATAGAAATATTAATTTGATTGAAAAATTTAGTCCGATGAAATGGTATCCGTTGATTTATATCAAGAATAAATTAGTGTCATTATGAAACGAAGGGAAGCCGTAATCGACGAAGAAACTGAGAGCGAAAGTGTGGATGAAGAAATTACGGAGAGCGAAGAATCGCTACCAGCAAGTTCTAAAAAAGAACAACTATTAAAAATTCCTAATTTTTCATTTTCGTATAAACAATTACCGAAAAAGTGTATCAAATTCTCATTTCTATGCGTCAACGGTGCAACGTTTGTAAGAGCCAGCTGATTCTTCGATTTTTATAATAATGAGCTTAATCCATTTTTCCCAAAGTCCGAATTTTTAAGTATTTCTTTATTTCTATCCCATAGCTTTCGGGTATCACAGCCCTAATAATATCAGTGTGGATGTTAACCGACAGTAAATTAATGTCTAGACTAATAGGTCAACGATTTTTTGTGACGATTTTACTTTTCGTCGGATTGTTAACGTCTGCAATAGCATTTCTAGGAATTCTAGCTATAGTAAAGAAGAGACGAAGATTTTTGATCATCGTGAGTTTAGGACAAGATAAATTCAATAAGCTTTAATAAAAATAAACAAAAAAAAAAAAAAAAATTAACAACATTTTTTTCAGTATATATTATGCCACATAATTTCGTTGTGCGTAATATTCGTTTGTTCGATAATGAGCTTTTCATTTTTTGATAAAATTATGAGAAGGGTTCGCGAAGACATGTTTACAACGATAGTAAATTACCACTCTTTGGATTGGGTAACCGAAGCCTGGGATAACACTCATAAATACGTAATGTTTATCAATTATTAGAATAATTATTTAAGTAGGTAGTACTTATATGATTATTTCAATAAATTTTAGCTTCAATGTTGCGGAATTAGATCGTACAGAGACTGGGCTGTGTATAACATGAACATTCCCCAGAGTTGTTGTTCCTTTTCCATTGACAAGGTATAACATCTTGGAATTCTTGGAGTTCTTAAAAAAAAAAAAAAAAAAAAAATATAGATTCGAAATTAAATATTTCAGTGTCTCATAATGAACGAAGATTTGGCTTATAAGGCTGGTTGTTTAAAACAGACTCTAATTCTTCTTAAATCAAATGTCCACACGGTAGCAGTTTCTGCATTGTTTATATCGATTACTATGGCAAGTTTAAAATATATACGTGATGAATATACTTCGTCTGTATTTAGCGATTCGTTAGTAAATTCTGAATTGTCAATTATTATATACAGAATTTGGTGAATAATAAAAATACCTGTTACAGGGTACAGGTGTTTTTCTGGCCGTTGGAGTATGCAAAAGATTTAAATTTAATAGACCATCAGGTGGAATGAATACATTATAATTAATTTTGAAGGTGAACGTATATAAATCAGAATTGAAATACAAATAATGTAAAACGTTATGTATTTATTATCATATATAGATCATATATTTTCTGAAAACACTTAATATATTATACTTATAATAATATATTGTAAGTTATTGGACATGCTGGTTGGGTCGTGACACTGTCTGCCTTAATTGGCAGTTAATGCCATAGTCTAGGTTCCAGAGAACGCAAAATCTGTTGCAGTGTGACGTATGATACCCAAACTTATTTATGAATATTTAAGAAAGATATATGAATTTTTTTGTTTTCTTTTTCTTTTTCTTTTAATTTCTTTATCTTTATTATTATATTCTTCTTCTTCATTCATCTTCTTCTGCTTTTTAATATCAGCATTCGATCGTCAAATAATGGATTCCGCCGCGTCACGTTCAGATGTCTGTAATATTCGGTATAATATACATCGTGAATTAGTATATTGACATCGGGGTAATTATATATATATATATATTTATACGTACTATTTTTTTTTCTTTTTTTTTTTTTTTTCATATACATATATAATATATAATATGTATATATATATAATATATATATATATATATATAAATTCAATTTATATTTATAGTGTTTAATTGTGAAGGACAGGGCTGGGCGCAGATCAGGCAGATTCCATCCAGTTACAGATATATTATATCATAGCAAACATCGTGACTATTTACAATAAATACAGTTCGTTAGATTATATAAATAAAATATAATATCATATTATTAGTTTAGGTTTACAGCAACACTTGACAGTAAACAATTAGATCAGCGGCAAAATAGCGTAATCTACCTAGGTAGTGGTCGTAGCTATAGCGTAGCCGAGCTGTGCTTCGATTCAGCTCCCTTAATATTATTCATTTAATTAATTAATTCATTAATTAATTCATTAATTTAGTAATCAAGTATACGTGGACCAGGGTCTAGCTAATAGGCCACCCTATTCTGTTTGCATTCTACATTGTTAGAGAATAATATTGGAATTGTTTTTTTTTTTTTATTTTTTTTTTTTATTTATATTTTTTTCGATTTTTGAATTTTTTTTTACTTATGAATCGTTTTTTTTTTTTCTTCTTTTTTTCTCTTAATTATTTTCGAAAACAAAGAACAAGAGAGACAAGGAAAAAAATATCGAAAAAAAAAAAAAAAAAAAATTAATGACTTTTGAATATGAAACAAAACGAACTTCATGGAAGTTAAAAAGTGATCAAATTTAATATTTATTATTTGGAAGCGGGCGTTTTCTTTTTTTTTTTTTTTCTCATTTTTTTTTTTTTTTTTATTGGGTTTTTTGTTTCTTCCTATTTCGCACCCATCCATATCTACTATAGGGCGACGATCTCGCTGTGTATATAATTTGACACTTGATATTTAAAAAATACTTTTATGCTTTGAACGCTGTTATTAATTTAATGGTAATTTAAAAATGCATTACAAAGCATGTCTAATCCTATTTTATACATTTAATGGTGATTAATAATCACCTATTCAGACAGTACAATGTTGTTAATCCGCTATCTTGTTATTTAAGTTTTTTAGTTATAGGTGGTATAAAGTCATGCTGAATACGGTTTGATAATAATTAATTCGGGCAAACGTAACGTATCATGGATGCTAATAATGGTTACGTGTAACGGTGGGGGGAATTACTGTAATGGGTAATGGGTAATGGGTAATGGGTAATGGTATAGATGGTTAGATGGTAGGTACATACGTATATACGTCTAAAGTACAATAGCTTGTACCATATACGATGGAATATTAATTTCGATATACATTCAATAGTTT
>OX031015.1:7050245-7207745 GCA_943736025.1 Tenthredo mesomela
CCCAGCCGGCAATCCGCGTAAGAAACTTTTGCTCCTGTAGTATCATTGCGAGTTGGCGCGGTAACGCGTTACCCGGACTTGAGCATATCCATTACCGGAGATTATCTAACGGAAGAAAGTAGTGCAAGGCCGCTTTCTTCTTATCCAATATCCGACCCACTGTTACTTGCCTCGCCGCAGCACCGTGTCCTCCTCCAGCCGCAACGTGCGTCGCCCTCCGGGCTCTTCTTTCATCTCTTTCACCCGCAAACTCTGTTACTTTCATAGAATATCCGGATTTCTATACTATAATTAAACGGTATATAATATTTCGTGATTTAATAATATCATTAAGGAAACTAATCAATATTACCTATATATTATGCAGTAATTGCATAACAAAAAAAGACAAATTATCAATACAGATTTCGCAGTTGCTCAGAAATCTTCATTTTTTGATCGAAGAAAAAGATTTTTGAACGTCCTCGGAGAGATTCGATCAGGTTCTTGTTCATTCGTTCCTTTTTTTCTTCTACTTCTTCTTCTTCTTCTTCTTCTTCTTCTTCTTCAGTTTTGATAATTATATATTCAAGACGCAACGCTTCCGCGTTGGCATCTTGCCGACGACGCTATTCGCCCTCTTCGTCAACGGCAGCAGCGTCGAGACTTGGCCTCCCGGTGTCCGCCCTAGGCGCGATCCTAGCGCGTCTTGGACACGGCTTGTCACGTGCGTTAGCCGTGGGGCCCAGGTAAGTAGGTCGAGCGCGCAAGAGTTGCCATCCCGTTATCGACGCGGACACGTGGGGACTCCGTCGAGTCCAAGTCCTCTTGGAGTTGGAACTTGTCTCGGAACATCTACCTGGGAACGCGTTCCCTTCATTATCTCTCGCGGGATCATCTAGCGTCAATTTCAACGCAATATAAGTCAATTTAAAATCATATTTATACGCGTAATCTCCCGCACGGCTAAAGATATTTAAAAAAATCTTCGAATCTACGGACGGCGTTACTATATTATAATCCCCGGCATAACATGGCGTAACATGGCGTAATCGCCTATACTTAAAAATCCAGAAACATCGTAGAAACTTAAACGAAGACAAACAGCAAGAACCTGTTTCCTTCGAAGATAATAATTCGCAACTTCAAATTCGAAAATTTTTTCAAAATTCACACGTTATAGTTACAGCCTTACAGGTTACGTGGCTCTTTGTACTTATATAGGTATATTAATAGTTAGGTACTAGATTTCTGAGAGCCAAGAAATCGGGTCAACCTCCGTTGAATTATTCATTTCAGAAAAAGAAACTGAAAATATATTTCCGTCTAACCATAATACACCAGCACGAGATTGGTATACATATATAGTATACATATATAATATATGCTGTAGACTTTTGCTCGACTGCAACCCCTTTTGATTCAAATTCAATACCGGATCTTCGCATAAATTATTTCAAGTATATAATCTATACGAAAAGAATGGAGGAAAAAAAAAAAAAAAAAGAATTGTCGAACAATGTGGGTGTAAGAATTTCTTAGGACAGTGAAGGTTGAAAATAGCAACAAAAATTGAAGATAAAAAAAAAAAAAAACAGGGAATGTTAGCTGAAATTTTTATGTAGGAACCGCGGTCGTTAAAAGAGGCAAAACACGACGGTTTATTATACCATAAGTCCGTTCCTTTCCACTCTCTGGACGAACTCGACTTCGCAGTTTCTTATCTTTATTTTTCATTTGTAACATGGATGGACCAGCTCTTCCGCAATGGCAGCGATGGAGAACGATTGAGAGAGTGGGAAGTGGGGATAAAAGGGCGAGAGGAGCCTGGAGAGAAGCGTTGAAGCACGTCGAAGAATTCGGTCCAAGATTGTGAAAAATGTCCGCAGCGAGCTGTGACATCCAATAAAGAGTTCAATGACACTTTAGCCTGGAAGTTATTACCTTACTGCGAGAAAAATCTTGGCTAGGATATATAATCGACTTAGCGATCGTCCCCGAGGTTCTTATAATGCATGCCCTAACGCGACGATATACTCTTCCCGGATCTCTTCCAGGCTCCGGAAGATCGCGTCTTTGACAAGCGATCCCCATATGATATAACGGACTGCAGTTGAAGAATTGAAAAAAAGGAATAATCAATCAGCTGCATATGAGTGGTTCAGCACATAAACGTCAGAGATCTATATGTGCATGTGGTGATGAAAGCCTGAATCCGTACGCCGCAAAGATAATCTAATTAATTTTTACAACCTCTAGCTATAGGCTCTCGCAGGGGTAATTGCTAGAGTAAACTATAATTCATATTCATAAGGAAGTAATCTAAGATCTGCCTCTAACTCTGCTAGAGCTGTGACTTCATTAAAGGATTGACCCTTTCATGGGTACTACATATCTACGCATATACATCATTTTACTCTGAAGTTAATTCTGCTCGGTGAAGAAGTTATTATTTTCTGATATTTCCACTCGGTTTGTTCTATGCCAGTTAATTCCCCGCGTGAATAGAGCCGCGCAAATCGAAAAATCGAACGCGGCGAAGGTATAGGTATAAGGTATGAGATGGTATATATACCGAGAATAACGGAGATACGTCTCTTCGCCTCCTTCTTATGGATTTTTCTTACTTTTTTTTTTTTTTTTTTCTATTTATTGTTCGTTTTTTATCTTTCCCGCTTCACTATTTCCAAGAATCTCGAGTATACACCGTACCTAGTTTACGTCGCTTCACCAGCTCCTCAACCAGCGGCAAAATCACACGGATTCCAGTTTTCCGCTGCCGTTTTGCATCGTTGCACTTATATATTCGAGCCGTGATGTTCTTTCGCATAACCCGCAGCTGATGGAGCGCAAATTGTGCAACCACTCAAATTTCCATACCGTTCTGAAGTTACGATGAATATTCGCTTCGATACATACGCAAACTCCTTCACTCCTCTATTACGTTTCACCGTTTTATGGTCTCGCGTCATATTCTGCACGTAAACGCAACGCGTCTCTATACGTACCTATATAGGTAACAAAGGGGAAATATCCATATTGTTTAGCTTACCCTGCACTACGGTACAGTTATAAATGCCAACAGTAACAACAATTTTTCGTCTACAATATAGAAATGACCGATTAAGTTATAAGAAACCGGTAATTTTGTCATCCGGAAAAAAAAAAAAAGAAAAAAAAAATCCCCGGATTTACTACACATGCAGGGTATAGAAAATATAACGTAATTGCCTATATAATTACGTGACTGCCAGTGCTTCTGTCTTTACAGAAACTTATGATTTTTCGGTTACTCATATAGTTTCCTGTCGTATATATATACCTAATACTTATATCGAACAGGAATAATCGCGTCGACAGAAGAGATACAAACAAGCTGCGGTAGAATAGAACTGATCGTAATAACGTGTAGTTTCGCCCACGCTTTACTGTCAAATACGGCTAGAGAGAGAATAGTAAGAATAAAAAATCGGGGCATACTTCCGCAGGAGTGAGATATATAACCTGCGCAACGCCTTTTTGAATCGGTTCTGCGGTAAGTCTGGTACCAAGATGGCGTCGAAAGCGACCCAGCGAACCCGGGCTCTTCGCAGCTCGTGGCTACAGGAAAGGTGAACGTCCCGCGAGTCTTGTCCTCTTCGCCTCTCCCCTTCTCCTCTCTTTATATTTTTCTCTCTCTTCTTCGTCTTCGTCTTCTTTTTCTATCCCTCGTTCATACCATCTCTCTCGCACTCTTTAACTGCAGAGAGAAAGACTCGCAAGCGAAGTCTACGAACGAACGACCATGAGCATATTTGTTCGATGCAGTAAGCTCGCTTTCTAGATTAAAAAAATGAGCCAGAAATTCTATGAGGAATTATATGAACATAGAGCATCTAGAATTCAGTAAATAACCTTGTGAAATTATCTCGACAGTTTAATTAGAAGCGATGATATTTTGCGACACGTTTTCGCGAGCAGTTTGCAATCATCGCTAGCTGTGCTTGTTGTACAGTACCACTGTCACTGCCACGGCTCCGCGGTGAGGTAATATCAGATTCCATGCCACAAGGCGGTTGTTGGACGCCATATTGGTTTCATTATTCTTACCGAAGCATTGTATCGTTAAATCACGCTCACTCCACGTAGAATAAACGGTTTTAAATCGTTTCAATATTGTTTAGAGAAAATAAAGTTTTCGGAATATCGTAATTTTTATATCTAGGTAGTATAGACGCAGCTGATGACCCGCGGGTTATAAAACACGATATATATTATCAATGATGTAAAAATAACTATAGGCGTATTTCTCTAAGTCGTAATAAATAAAATATGAAAAATCAATGCTGCAGTATTATGTACAGATTTTTTTTGAGCCAATAATTATTGATCGCTCACATGAACGACACATCGATCAGTTTCAATCGTGGCATGAACCTCGAAGCAGAGAGCTCGATGACCAGAGCTAGTATCAATTAAAACTGCGAATCAATTAATAGGAGGATAGAATACAAAAAAACCTAATTAGCATCGACAAGGACTCGATAAGCCATTCATATTCGTAGAGTGTAGTCCTCGATCGGTTTCGACCGGACATTGAGTTCGTGGACTGAAGTAGGTGTATAATAGTTATCAATGAGTCCTGTGAACGATTTTTAATTTTTAATTATTTTTCTTTTCTTTCTTTTCTATATACGATAGTTCGTAGAGAAGCTTTAACGATTTTTCAACGTTTTTTAATTACGATTTTTAATAACATAAATATGTATCTTAATATTAACCCTTGTAACGATACATATTACCTACATGTAATTATATGAGCTCATAAGTATGCACGCAGATAGGGATCCACATTTTCATACTAATAGGCCAACAGGTTAATAGGTAATACAGTCAGACTGCTTATTGTATATAGGTGTATGTATAGACGGCACTGGTTTGTCGCGACGGCGGCGTCTCGACGCCATTTGCATTTCGTTGTCATACTAAATTTGACTTACTGTTAATCATCTTCCAAGAATATCGCTAATTATGGCAGCATAGTGATATGTTTAACTTGCTAAATTTCAACTTCATCAGATTTGGGTCGATTTCACTCTTTCATACCCTTTTCGAAGACCTTCTCAACCATGATGGGTATAGAAAACAGGGTAGAAAAATTTTCAAATTCTCTGTTCAATTTAGTCTAACAAAAACATAAGTGTTTCTGCTTTCATCATCGCTATAGCAGCCCTTGCAGATTAAACTGAAGAATTACAAGAAAACTATGAAATGATAAAAATTTGTTAAATAACGCAAGAAAGAGAAGAATGATATCAGGTTTGTTGAAACTAGAATCTCTATATCGTTATAATATAACACCAGCGAGAAATCAGAACGTTATAATTATATTGAGTCGTAATAATTTCAATTGAATGTATAATTCAATATCGGAATTTATGCCTGTCACGATTGGCAAACACGTGCGAACAAACATTACAGTAGTAGTATATATAGGTACATACCTACTAGAGATTTACCTCGCTGCAGCATAATCAAGATGTGATTCATTTCGCTACAGTTTATAGATTTATTTTCAAAGGATCGTGACCGAACTGCGTAGATTATTAAAGAGTACATAATAATATATAAAGCCGGTATGCCCACTCGCTCCTGTACCTATACGAGATATATATAACTATATATAAGCGTATGTGTATGCGTATATCCTATACATTAAATAGAAATACACATAGAAGACATAGGTTTTGTTTGCCAATAAACAAGACAGACTTGTCTCCGGGTAGCGGTCCCACAGTCTCATACACGCGGTATGAGAAGCTTGGAGTAGGTATAAGATATATATGGAGGATAGGCTGCAAAGGTAGGTAGAAGAGCAAGAAGTGGTTGCGAGACGTAGCGGTGACTCTTATATTATATGTTCCACAGTCAAGGACACATAATAGAGCAAGCTTAACGACTGACAACTCACAATCAACTGCGTTTGCTTATATTTATTAAATAATAATCATCATTTGTCCATTATTATAGCCGGTGATAGAATTTTTTCAAATTTATCACTGATTTTTAGTTTTCTACTGCACGTCGGCCATTGATACATGATCAATATTGAACTCGTTGATGGTTGTCCAGTTTTTATCTAGTAAAGATGAAAAAAAAATTGATTCGTGTTGATTACTTCAATGATTAGAAAAATGTTATTAATTATAAGGAAGTAAAGAGAAAAAAAAAAAGAGAGATAAATTTGTTTGGAGGATCAGTGGATCGCATCGTTTCGCGGGTTTCTAATTTCCTGATCAATGTTGCGTCAAGAGATCGAAGACCTTCTATAAAATAATAATAAGTTCAAGTTTAGGAACGCCGCTGAGTCGAAGCCGCGACGACGACGACGCCACGATCCGCTTCTTTCGGTTTAACATCCTAAAGCCTTGCCGAAGTATCGCTGGAAGAGAGTGTGCGGCAGCGATGATCTGATGACGGTGTCGTAAGTAGCTGCGGTAAGCCGAGGATGACGCGATCGTCGAGCGTCGAGGAACGGACGACGAAACGTCGAGCGACGCGGGTCAAGAGGCGGAAGTAAGCCCCGTGGATAGCGAAGGTGTATGACCGAAATCGGGGCCAAATCCAACTGGTAAACAAGACTTCGTGAGTCCAGGCGGTCGCTGCGCTCCTCTCTCCTTCTGCTTCTTCTTCCTCTTCTTCTTCTTCTCTTTCTCTTTCTCTTTCTCTTTCTCTTTCTCTTTCTAGTTCTCTCGTTGGTATATAATAATACAACATATTAATATGTATACGTATGTGTATAGTTACCCACATATATGCTCCTAATACAGGTACGTAGAGAGTCTGATCCTCACCTGGCGTTTCCCTCGGCGCAAAAACTAAAAATAGCCATTTTTGACCATTCCTCGCTATTCGTCCGGCTAATTCTTGACTCTAATCATTGCCACGCCTAATTCAAATGAATAGAAGAATCTATCCTCGATTATCGGACCGCAGAGAGAGTATAGAGGTATGGTTCGCGGATTCCTCCACGATGCGATCCTGACCTCGTGACAGAGCGACGCGACTCGTTGCAGAAAGGAATGCCACGCGCGGCCCGAGGTGTGGCTAAGGCTACCCGCACCCCTGGACATATGTACGAAGGTACAATACATGTATATCGTCAATACACATATACATATATAAGTATTCTAATAGTATGTGGCGAGCTGGTACCGCGCTTGCATATATATGTGCAAGCGATAATCTACAAGCGATTTTTTACACTAAGACATACGCGCGAGACCTCAACTGCTGATTCTATATACGCAGTAAGCTTTTAGCCCACGTACCATAGTCTGTGTGACTAACACCGATGACCATTTCTTAAACGGTCAGAGATTTTCCTGAGGTATGTGATAGCTAGCCCATATCGAAGCTATTACGTATTTCCTCCAACAACAAACGTATTACCTTGTCGAACACGTTTTTAATTGCAGCTTAGGAAAACCTTGATCTTGCAGAGATCAGGTTCTTAGCGAATGTTCAGTTCGTTAGCGTCTTAGGTGCGGTTGGTTTTTCATATAGTAGTATATGTTCATTACGCCGATTAGAATTTTCTCAATTTTTTTTTTTCACAACAAAGTGGATGATGATGTGAAAGGATGATTTTTCAAGAGTGAATGAACGCCTTTTTAGATCTGACGAAACCTTCGGAGCTAGTCTCTCTTGCCTTTCAAGTCGGTCGTGAAAACGAGAAACACGGAGCGGAGAGTCGCACGCACGCGCAATGAGAGCGGTCAAGGCCACAGCGAGGGGCAACGCGGAGAACCTGAGGACACGGTGAACATGGAGAACACGTTTCATGGCGTTCTCCACGGAGAGAAACGGGGAGAAAATAGCGTTGTTTCATCTCTTTTTCAATCGTTTTTATATATAGTGATGATCTTACTTATACCTATGTAGCAATAATAATTGATTTCAATAAAAACAAGAACTGTACCTACTATAACAACGTACAGGTGTCAATAGGCATGCGACGAATGCTCGACTTACCGCAATCCATAATCTTACCGCAATTGTGAAAAAAATATTGCTGAAACCCCATCTAAAAAGAAATATCAGTGAAGAAAGTTGCATGGAATTTTAGGAATTGCCAATGCCACCATAATTGTACCGGTAACCGTAAAAGCCGTCCTACAGCTCGTGTATATAAGGTATACCTATACCTTATAGCTACGTGCGTATATACTTCTTCCAAAGATCGTAAAACTTGGCGATGAAATAACTGAGCAAAGCGGTAATTTCTATGGGGAATTTAAAGAGTGATATTTTCCGAATGGTTACAGGTAATTGTAACAAGGGCTACTCTTCGTAGCCCAGGCGGCTCATACTGAACATCGTTCCTGGAAGAGTTAGGCTTCGTTTAAACATTTATTACGGTTAACCTTGACCAATTGACCCGGTTGCACGTTGCACGACATCGCATGAAATCGTCGTTCGTTATTGCGCCAATATAGAGTTTCCCTTTGTCATGGACTCGGCACGGAAAACAATGGTGGTCTTACAGGCTGTAGTTTGAAATCCCCTCAGGTATTATATACCTATATTTATATATTTACCTATATTATATATAAGTGTATTGTATAGAGGTCGGATTATATTCTGAATTTATGCATTACACTTTTCGGGTAAAGAGATTAGCCAGTTTTCGAACTAGTTTTACGTCAAGAGCTGCAGCCCGTACTTCAAGTTTATAAGTCGCAACGCACGAACGGCGGCAAGCCCGTTCAAGGAAAACCGTTTTACGATCGGTTGAACCTCGGCCCTGAAACTTACCACGAACTTGTTAGATATAGAGTGAAACACTATGGTACCTATAGAAAATACTTTATTTAATGTAACTATAGCGCGAAGTGATCCTCAAATAAAATACGGAACATCAGTGCATTACAGAAATTTTTGAAAAAAAACTTGTAGTTGACGTATGGTTAATAATAATATCAAAACATCCATACGATATCCATAGGTAGAGAGTAGAGCGTTGTATACGAGGGCGAGATTCGTTCTCCGTCCATATCTTCGTCGAAGCTGATCGAAGGTAAGCGAAGGTAAGCGAAGGTAAGTAAAGGAGGCGAAGTGCGGAGCAACTTCCTTGGCGATTCGCTTGGATCGGCGGCAACCGTCCGCGAGCGGTTGTCCTTGAACGCTCGCGGATCGGCGGCCACCGCCAGTCAATGACCCAGGCATTCTCACGTCGAAGATCCCGTCCGCTCGCGTTTACCCTGGCTAACGTTGGCGAGGAACGGGAACCGTCGGAGACCCTCGGGAACCGTCGGAGGCCGTAAAACGCGTCGATTCGTTCGTCCTTGTGTCCTCGAGCCGAAGGCAGGCGCCGGAGGCTTTTGCCTATATACGATAGTTTCCGTTCAAACAACTCAGCTAGCCATTCTCGGATTTCCAATATTTTCATTCCCACGTCCCGCTATTTGAATATATCCTCGAGGATCCTTTCCGAGGGGATGTTGCGGGGGAAGGAGAAGAGGACAAGCACCGTGATCTGGGTCATGGGAACTCGGGGATACATGTGCGGGCGGCTGCAACGTGAACCAGTTTTGAAAATCGAAAACTATTTTGCCATTCAAATGATCTACGCCGCTGAATATCGATAGTATAATGTCGTCCCACCAAAAGAACCATTTTTCTATTTTAACCCTTGCCTGTAGTCTCTGGGTCTTTGGGTCTCTGTGACATGCAGTGATACTTGAAAGGGTTTCGCATGCATTTTAACATGAATGACCAAAGCCACAGGTATATATCGAACACACAATTTATTTTATGTGTCAAAACGCGAGACCTGGTACCGCGAAAGGTTCGACGGACTTCTTTCCGCTGCAAATCCGAGCATTGGAGGCCCGCCAAATTCTCAAACTCGAAGAGTTATTTCGTCAGTATATAAAAAAGAAAACGATTTTTAAAACAGAATGATAATATCGAGATTTGACCCGTGACAAACGCCAATAGTTTTCTTCTAAAAATTCGGACCTTCGGGTATGAGAAGACTTGTGGCTAGTACTAATTGAATTACGACTTTTAGGGATTAACTCAGATTAAAAGGGTTAAGCAGACTTTAAATTTTTGAGGGTTGAAAGGGTTGGAGGAATTCGAGGTATACTACAAGTGTAAGAGATTAACTGCCCTGAAGATTTGCGGTAAGGAAGCCATTCCGTCAAAGGCTCCCGATTACGCACACAACTCATTGTCAGGTTTACAAAACAACAATCGAGATAATAATAGACTTGGGGAAAGGTAATTTATAGCGTCACGTCAAAGGGTTACAGAACCCCTTCAAATTTGGATATACCAACAGATTATACGCTGCATTGATGCCGCACTTATTATACCCCGTAAATTTCGTGCGGTTTAATATTTCGGAGTACTATAGGTATTCGAAACCTGCTGCTCAAACTCAACGTGCGATACAGGACGGAGTCAGGAGGTTTACGCATCTTGCCAGACGAAGAAGAATATTTCTCTAATCATGTTGAAAAAACTCGTTCTATAAAGACAAAAAAAAAAAAAAAAATCAACGACGATGTTAGTTTGTTTTTTTTTTTTTTTTCAATTTTTTTCGAAAATCAGATCCTCAAACGATAATGCATCGTTTTTGCTGCAATGAAAATCGACGTTAATTGTCTTATATTTACACCGAATCTGAATAAAAAAAATGAAACGTAAAGTTATAGCGCAATATCCGGTATTTTCATGTGAGTATAGTTAGTCAATGATTCTAGGAAAGAGAATGTAACATTCGTTGAATGCTGTCTTGCGTGGCTGACGAAGACCTGGACCAGTCAAAACCGCCTACTCCCTACTCCTTACGCGAACGCGAACGCTTAACCGCGGTTGTGACTCGTTTTTCGATTCGCGCGATTGGAATTTCGGGTGACTCGACCGAGTCTCTAAATCCCGTTACTTAACGATAAGTCGAATTTAAATTCTCATATTCTTATTATTCATCGCACGATCATCTTTTCGTGCATGACGACACCGTGATGCAATTCAAATCACGGGACAACTCTTCGCAGGTCGTGTTTTACCCACTTCACCACGATTTCTAACATTCTTCTTGAAAGATCCAAAAAGCCACCCCTTCCTCCCTTTCCCAATACACTAATCCTTCCATACACTAATCCTTCCATACCCTTTTCTTCTTCTTCCTGCTTCGCCAGAGAAATAGAAGTAGAACAAAAAACGGGGAAACTAGATCGTAGAAGGGATAGGGGGATTTCCGGCACCGATAAATTACAATTCTCATCAATCTCCAGGTATACACCATAACATACCTACCTGCAGCGGGTGGCTTTGCACAAATCGACGTATCTCGTACGGATCCATAACCAGATCGGATGGATACATTTTAAACTATGAATCGGTTTGAGAGGCTCTTAGGTGGCCGCTCATACTTCGCGGGCAAGGGAATCCAGGAGTTTCCCACAAGGTGCACTCGGGAGGATTCCACTACACCGGAGAACCGAGTATTTGAAAGGTAGGATTGCTCTCCTAGCAAGGTGTTACACAGGAGGCATCCGCGGGTGAAACAGGGTGGTGTAGGTTGAGGTAGGCCCTCACCTGTCTGTCTCTCCCACGCTCCATCCTCAAGGGATGCTGCGGGGACTGAATGCTGCAGAACAGTCTGCCTGAGCCGAGCAGAGACTAATACGAAATTCATTCAGTGGCGTAGCGATTCCAGATTGACATAGGTATAGACGAAAAAGTCCTTGACTTTTTCTAACGTCATAGAGTACGTGTCCAGAAATTTCACATGGACTTCCGAATTCAAATTGACGTTCTAATTCATTGAAATTATTCCAACGTACTTCCGGAAAACTTTAAAACAGAGATTAATGGATTATCGTAAATAAAATGCATGCTATATAGTGGAGTTTATAGGTTTTTACCTCTTTCTGTTTATTTTATTTATTTATTTTTTTCACCTGGTACTAAACCAATTTGAGAAATTAACTTTTTACTGCTTTAATCCGTTCATTTTTACCCTTGTCGAGTTAACGGCTGGTCTAAGCCTTTACCAGTAATAAAATACGATCAAATTTTATAATTTAATTAAGAAAGGTTTAAGCTGGAGGAAATATGAAAGGATAATCCTTTTGGGGTGCAGATCCTTGTTCGTTGAAAAATTACCAATACAAAACTGTGAAGTTTCTCTTAAGCCAAAGCAGTAAATAAAACGCTCCCGAAAACGGACAAAATCCGGGTTGTAATAAAGGGTAAGAATTTTTAGGAACCAGCTCAAGCCTTGCCTACTATCCGTAACGGAATCGGCGGTTTTTTTTAACCAAAATTTTCTTTAAGCAAGGGTCAAAATTGCGAACCCTTTTTTATTACTTTTTTGTACGATTTCTGTACCTACAGATACGGTCGAAAGAAAATTGCCATAGCATAAAAAGTGATTGAGGTGTTCGTACCGTGTTGCACGGTTACTACCCCTTTGAACAGGAAAAGTATTTGACCAGAGGGATCTTTTAAAACAGTCAACGACGTTGTTGTGACTCGCTCGGGTAGTACTTTATGGTTCTTCTTTACGTCCACCCTCGTAATCCTTTTTTTGAATAAACAAACAAATAGAAATAACTCATTTTTTCCGTGACCGTGAAAAATGAATTTATTTAGAATAAAATCCATCCTCTCAATTTGAACGTTGGGAAAATCGTGGCTAGACTTGGTTGCGTAAAGATGTTTGTAAGCCTACCCCTGAGCCTCTTTTTATTTGTGAAAGAAACGCGGAAAAAAATCTTTACTGAAAAAAAATTTTCCGAATGAAATGGGTCCTGCCCACTTCCTCGTTTAAGGGTTCATCCGCAGCGAGGAGATAGCTGCTATATACACCTTACCAAATTTCACCTCAATTTTCTTTGAAAAATTGCCTGGCAGGACTTTGAGTGATTTTCGCATCCGGGCAGCTGTTGCAACCCCTCCGGCAGCGCCCCATGGCGATAATTTCGCTTTTCATTCTTCGCATTATCAATTTTCAATCTTCAGTCAACAGACACCGATCAGACTAATATAACTCTTCGTTTTCACCTCGAAAAGCAAGTAGTAAAATTTTGGTGAATGTATAAACGGCGTGAAAAAAATAAGTCGATAAAGAAATGCAAAGGCCTTCATCCATCGAACTTCTGTTTATGATTAAATAAATTCGTGGTTGTCATTCGAGGACAAAGACCCCACAGTCGCAGCGGCACCTAGCCATTGACATTTCATGAGAGAGAGTTGACTCGCCGGTTTAATAATCTTCTATTCGTAAGCTCGAGGTTAAGGACAGCCTGGCTCCACGTGGGTTCATCGGTCCTCTACGACGAGTAGAAATTTAATATGCTGCGACAAGCGATTATGCATAAAATTGAGAATTATAGAGCTGAGATATTCTCGTTCAATCGTCTCAAAGAACTTACATCGCAAATTCAAACGCACCTAATAAATTATCTTATAAAAATTGCGCTAATCGGTTCTAAATGTCAAAATTTTTCAGAGAGCTTTGACATTTGAAATATCACACGTGAACTAATGCCCAATTAAACTAAGCTATTACACTATTAGAGACAAAATTGACACTTAAGTGCTATAAGCGGGAATTATTTTCTACCTCAAGCTATAGTTGGCCTTTCAAAAAACTCTAATTCTATGTTCAACGATCTAATGGTAGATAACTATCAAAAACTGGTAAAAGTTACACAAAAAAAACTTTGTGCCTCTCAAAAAAACCGTGTCAAACGCCTCTTCGATAGCCTCAGAATACGCAGTCATATATTTCACAGTGTTAAACGAGAAACAAAAATAACATATCGAGTGTTATTCGCCATCATATTTTAAACCATCAGGGAAGTTGGTCTGACCGCTCCATCTCTTCAATAGAAATTTGGAAACAGACTCAATACCATTTGTTGGCTGAAATGGAAGCATTGTTTTCATACTTCTGGCCTTTGTTTGTTAACAAAGAGCACACGCAGAGGTAGCGAACGTATAGTTTGCAAAATTGCCTACGAAATAGTTTAACATCTATTTTATTTTGCAACGGTCGTTTACGTGTCTATAGTATTCGGATTTCCACAGACGGGTATATATAGGTATAGAACTGCACGTTCTGACCAGCCAGAATAATCCATCGGGCTCTTTTCTATGAAGAGAAAATAATGTGAAATTTTTTTAAATCTAAGAAGTTAATTTCAGTATTTAAGCCACGGCAACCCCTTACCCCTTCAACGGTCGTAAAACAAAGTCAACTTTTTCTTCGCCTTCTTCAGGCTCCGATAACTCGCAAACGGGTTTACCTACCTCTCCATAAAATTTTATTCCCTCACCCTTTCAGGTTCCACGCAGGCTTAACGTACTTCTTACGGATAAACACTATTTCAGGATAATCTTTTAGCTTATACCCAACAAGTCGGTTGGCAAAGATTTTTTGCATTCTTAAATCCAATTATCACCCGTACTTCAGATTTTCAGGAGTCAAATTTTTTTTTTTTTGTGTAAAAATATTTCCAAACGAAGAAAAAAAAAACAAAAAAAAAACGTTTACCCACAGTGACTTTTAACCGCGGGAAGATTCCCAAGTCAACCTTTTTCTTTTACTGTTTATCGTAATATACTTACCGCAGTAATACTTGAAACAACTTTTTTAAATCCGCACGTGCAAAACTAAAACTCTGCGAGAGAACACCCGGAAGCTTGACGGACCGAACGAACCGAACCGACGGGCATGTCCTTCACCGTTTCTGGCCGGTTCATTGGCATTCTCAATCCGCGTGTGCTGCCGTCAAGGCCATCGTTACATCGATCAAAACTTAACGGCAGCTTCTGCACTCTGATAGAGCTGCTCCGTTTTCTATAATTATTCATTAGCATGTTAACTCAACGATTTTCGAAAGTCAAGTTTTTAATTTCTCGCGTCCAATTAATAATTTGCAATTTTAATCAGCGTTCAAACATGAATAGCCAACGAGTATAGATATAGATAGATGTATACGTTAATATTTCTATAACAAAACAGTTGGCAGGTAATAAAAAAAAAAAATTGATCGAATAGATTGAAAAAAAATCTGCCATTTTTTTTCCCTTCCGTCCGAAAATAATTTCGGGACACACGGAAGGCGTACGTAAAGGAACCCTTTTTTTTTTATTGCCTAAACCTATTCCACACTTTTCCAATCTAGGTATAGACGTTTTTCTATTTTCAAAGATCTTTTTCTTCCATTACTTTCATTTTCGTTTCTAAAGGGTTGCGCCATATGGAGAACGAGGGTGGCTTGAACCGGCATTTAACTCATTTAAGGGTTGCCTACAAGAAATGGCCCGTCTCTTCTCTCTGCTCTTCCGCCTCCCGGAACGCCCAAGCACCCTTGCTTCTTGCAAGAAGCAATTATGAGCGAAGGGTCTTCTGCAGCCCTCTTATGTGCCCGGTAAAGGTATGTATACCTACCTCATTTAGAAGCTAACCGCATCAATCGAGAGACGGGGATCTGAGAATGGTATACAATCTACTATATACAGGTACGAAAGAAAATAAGACAGACAACGAATGAAAACAGTGATAATTGTTCGATTTCCGGTACTATAAGATCTTTTCATGCGTTAACCGATCTCTTTCTCTTCTTCGCGGTGACATGTGCCAGATATAAAGCCTCGGATCCCTTCACTTCACTTTATACCTTCTTCCCTAACTCGACCATTAAATAATTTTCTGTATATATATAATAAACAAACATATGTCTTGAAATATAGAAGCGAGGCACCATATGTATCGTTAGATATTTTTAGCAGCTAAAAAAAATGGTGAAATTTTTTGGGTTTTTTGATTGAGAAAAAAAACAAAAAAAAAACGCGATTCGACAACGCCCTTTTCTGCGTATCAGGTTTTAGCGAGGCATTTCGCGATCAAAGAAGGGGAATTACGTCGGTAAACGAAGCGGCGTCGAGTAAGGTGAATAGAGGATGAAGAGAGGGTCGGGGCTGACGTCTCAAGTGTTCGATACCGCAAGCTCCAGAGACACGACTTACATTATAGTTCACTTTTGCCGGTAACGGTAAATCTTTGAGGAGTCAGTAGGTAAGCCAAGAAGTCGTTCTCGGCCATTAAGTCATTTGACTGCCGTTTTGGTGACGCAAGAAGCCTTTCGTTGATCATAGAAATATCGCGACGATTTGTGATAACGGAATCGAAGTAACCATACTAGGTACAGCTGAAATACCTTACGAAAAGTATATAGTCATATAACACTGCGCAGTGCCATACTTTCATTATACTTCTTATACCACCTCCTAGTTCCTCTTCTATATACATATACATATATATACATATACATATATATACATACAATCACTGATCGCTGTACGCTGCTCACCGAAGCGATTCGGAAGGATTTTAATCACTAGACTTTCAGAAAATTTCTTAAGCTTTATCCGGCTCGTCTATACACATACAGTACTATACTAGAAGAGGTCAAAAAATCATATAATTTTTCATACGATTATAGAGAAAAACAGGAAATTATTTGCCTCTGAAGCGTTCTACCAACACACCTGAATATTCTCTTGCGTAAGAGGTTTTTCATTTCAATAACTCGCTTTGCTTCGAGACTGGAATGACGAGTAGCTTGATTTGGGACAACCATATTTCGCCCCTCGCCTCGTCACTGGAGGTTCTTCTTCGGTCAGCCCTCGCGCATTTCGAGTACTTATACAGCTGTACACGTACGCCAAAACGAACGTGGAGGGAGTAGTCAATCAGTATGGAATTCGGCAGCTATTTCCGCGATGGAAATTTAAATCCAAAAAAAAAAAAAGAAACCAATAGAAAAATGGATTCGGGTGGAAAGAACGTAGTACGTACAACGAAAAGAATGGAGATATGGAGGATTTTGGCGATCTTCATCAATCTGAGAGAATTAACACATTGTGAGAACGAAATTTCGGTCTAACGCATAACGACTCGTTTTCAATTCAGAGCGAATCGAAGTGTTTTTTTTTTTTTTTTTTTTTTTTTTTAGATACGAGGACACGTGGGGATTGAATGGCGCAATAGCCATGGACTCCAAACACTTCGGGTTCTCCGGGTTCTCCGACCGCTCGCGCGTCCTGGCCGGGGGGCCCACCGAAGTAACGCCGCGTCGCGGTGCCGGAATGGAGGTAGAATATACAGTTATCTCTTCTGCAGGTAGCCAGGCGCGAGATACGAGCGTGTGGAACGGCGGAGTTGCGCCATCGATGAAAAATATGGATATACATAACACGTACATATTCATATATATCTATATATATATACACACATGAACATAAATTTTGGGAACATATATTTGGAGAATAAAGTTGACAGATATATGAAAAAGAAATACATTAAAAGTCCTGTTTAGCTTGTAATATTTACCTACCTAACATCTTTTTTCCCCGTATTTCTAACCGGATTTATTTTGCCGTTAATTACTTTGAACTTATACACCAAAATGTAAGTCCGATTGATTGTGACACGTATATTAACGGCGACATATATAATTTTTTTTTTCTCTATAATAACTTCGTATATAGATAAATTAATATCAAATACAGCGCACTCGGTCAAGTATACACTGACCAGGCACCACCATGCACGAGTCTCTACGCAGCTTTGAAAGCTCAAATTTTACGGGTAGGCCACTCCGTTTCTGTATTAGAAAATTTTCTCCTCTCTATTAATCTGTCCCGAAAATTTTTTTGATTCTTTTTTCTTTTTTTAGGTTCTGAATAATTCCAGCCTTGCGGGGTTGAGTTTTGACATTCTGACGTTTTGATTATTTTCCCCTAGTTTTGCCTCATTATATCTACTCTAGGAAAATTGAGGGTATCGTAACCCTTCAGAACTAATTATTACCTATTATGTTTGATGCTCTAATAATCCTAGAGGAAAATGTTGTCTGAACTTCGTTCCTAATTCCTCTGTCAAAAAAATTTGTAAAAGAGAAAAATAAATGTGAGATTAATATTTCGTTAACATGCGGAGTGTTATCCTAATGCAAATTACTTTTGACTTCGTTAGGAGTAGAATCTCAGTCGTAGGCGTATCCACGTATTCTTGCAGGTCAGTTGGTCGTGATTGAACATTGAAGTTGGTATGCGATGTAACGGGTTATTCTCGGCCCGGGTCAAGGGCGCTCGGTTTCAGTTTCGCGAAATAATTATATCACCGAATCTATACGAAACTCGGTTGGTCGCTATAAAATCTTATTCAAAATACTCCGAAAGGTGAAGATGAAATTAAATCTGCGAGTTCCTTTATCGTCGATAAAAATTAAGACATAATATGGCATGGCTGAATTTATAGGAAAATTTTTTTATTATTTTTTAGGATAATATATCGAAAGGCAAAAATCTAATCGGCGAAATAAATGAACTTTCGCATGGTTCATGGAACAAATATTAACAACGCAAATCGCTGACGACCCAGTTGTCTCCTTCCGCTGCCTGCAGAATATATAGTTGCTATAGGGTGACGACGGCGATGCCTATAGGGCGTAGGTAGGCTTTTATATACCTATACGTATAACGTATAGACGTATACTTTAACACGTATGACGTAACACTTAAATTCTATTAGTGTTGTAAGAACTGGAGGCTCTACGAAGAAGAGGTCCGCACACTATAACACTGGCGCTGGCGCGCGGGTTCATTGGACGGCGGCGGCCGCGCGGATTTACCGTTATACGCGTCTTCTTGGCGAAACCGGCGTCGTATACGGTGGTCAGGGGATCCCGGGTTAGAAGGGGGAGCTGTTTTTTTCCTCTGATATATACTCTCTCGTGCTCTTTCTTTCCTTCCTTATTTCTCTTTCTCTTTCTCTTATGATCTCCTCCTTATATTCCATCATGCCCCCTCAAAGAACTGGCGATATCGAGAGAGAGGGGACCGTCCTTGTCCTTGAACTCGCGCAAAAATTCTTCCAAGAATTGCTATATACTTAAATATTATAGTGGAGGATAAAAAATGTTTCAATCTAATAATTTACCCCTAAAATATTATAACGCAGTTATACGATATCGCAGAGTCGTCACATTGAATTTCGTTGGCATCAGCTATATATGTATACTAAATAATTATTTTATAACGCAGGTATATGGCGACAAATACGATGTTCGCCATGAGACCTTCCGCAGCCAAAGGAGGAAGTCAACTCTATACACCGACGACACATCGAGCTTCGCCGCCGTTGGCCTACTTAGCGGTAGCGACGCGACTCCGCGACGGGACTGGACTCCCGATCACTAGTAGAAATATTGATAATAAAATTTTCATCCAAAAATATACCGGGACTAATTATATTTTACTGCCCACTGCACGCGCCGGAAGATATTAATATAGATATGCATGTATACAGCGTTATATGACGCCGGTGAAATAAGAAAATAAAAATTAGTAAGCTATATGTTGAATAATGTCGCGACTTTTATGGGCTACAAAGCTTCAGTGTGTTTCTATATCCTTTGAGACTTGGTAATAAGAAATAGACCAATAAATGGTTAAACTTAGGTCAAGGGATTAGAAAGGTTTCGAACCTCAAACATCAGTCCTCGGAAATTATATCTGCCATTGTTTGGTTTCACCGAATTGCGGGAGGAACCCTGTCCGCCTTTCGCCTTTCACCTCAGGGCGATTGTTCGTTCTTGAACTTGAGTTGGTCCCCTTTACCTCGCTAGTACTTTCTATGATTATACCTATCTTTCGTTTTAAATGAAAAATAAAGTGAATATTTCACATCCTGCTATCTTTCGATTGATTGAATATTAATTTCCTGTATTGCAGAAAACCAATCTTAAACGATATGCTGAAATTTTTCTGCAAGAATATATATATATGGGGTTACAAAGTAAGTTCTTATAGAATGAGAAGTGAAGGGCCATGAGTTAAGTTAATAGCTGTCGTATAAATAGGAAATGGAAAAAGTCTAAACGTTTTAGACGAACAACGAAAGAGGAGGTCGTACACAGGAAAGAACAATGACGATACGCCCGAGTCCGGTCACGCCGCGCGAATCCGAGGTCATGGACCTTTTTTTATCCAAGGGAAGTCGCGACTTTCAATTAACTGCCGTTACCAACTATATAGGTGTACGTATATAACATTGTCTTACTCCGCGGCACATGCGTCAAGTAATTTCCTCCTTGCTTGAAGTGAATTTGTCACGAGATACGTCGACATAGGTACCTATATCCGCGTCTCCGTGCCGGAAGACGGAGTCGGGACTCGTTTGAAATATTGAATCAAACGAAGGGGCAGAATCAACCGGTTGAAAGTCAGAAAAATTTGATGAAGATAAAAAAAGAATAAAGGAGAGAATCAAAAGACTGGAGAATATTCTGAAATGGTTGTTGAAAGGCAAAGTATACGAAGCACTCTCATAAGATTGATCTTCGTCATTGTGTTCAGGGATTTCCTCGTCGATTTGTATTCGTTTTTACCGGAAGCGCGACAGGTCTGGGTCAACTTACGTCAGGTTAGGGATTAACTCGGTCCCTGAGCCCGCGAGAGTCCGCTATTTAACCGGCAAAGCCACATACATATAATACACGGACCCGATCTACTGTTATGTTTTCGATGCTGTAATAGATTCAACGGGGAGTTGTGTACCGTTTTGCCAGCCGCTAGCGGATTTTAGTTGGTCACAACTATACGATGTAGAGAGTGAAATCATCGGCTCTTCTCTATTCTGCACACTCCTACGCCCCCCCCCCCCCCCCCCCCTCCACCCTCCCCCCGCGGCCTTAGATGAATACCTACATTTTGTTTAGATTTTTTTTTCTTTTCCTTTTATCACAAAAGAGATTAAAAAATAAATTCGCAGAAACTCCTATCCCCGACGAGGTATAGGTGTGCGAAAGTAAAGTAACAGGTGCGATTACGGTTCCACATTAATCGAGAGTTTACACTCTGTTTATATTACCATTGGTGATAGTTGCCGGTGCAACGCCTCGTCGACAAACAAACAAACGTAAAAACGAACGAATTAACATTATAGATGCAGGTACCCGCTTCTCGACGTATTTTGATACTGTACCTACTGTACTATTCGTATCTCGAATTGAGCCTCCATAAGTCATGCCAGTACGATTATTATGCCAAGTTTGTACCCAGCGATATCTATATACGCCTATAGATACCTACCTATGTGCTAAAAAGTTAATTTCTGAACCTTATATTGTCCAATGGCGAGTGAGATGATTGGATAGTGATGTGAACTACTGAAAATCTTGATCTTAGAATTGCAAGTTGTTAATAACAATTAATCTTCCATGTGTTACTATTACGTACAAATTAAGCATTATTCGCCACGTCACTGAGTATATGGCTGCGAGAAAGACTGGTGCTTGACTCGAGTCTTTTTCTCACCGATTCGTGGGACCTAAGCCCGTTTAGACGCAGGAGTCATGGGAATCGCGCGTCTCAAAAGTGTAGCAACGGTAAGGCGGCCGCTGAGGGTAATGCGTGGAGCGCAAGGTGAGTGCCAGGTAATGCCTTGAGCACTGGAGGACAGGACGTAGTGTCAAAGATGAAAAACTCGGCGACGAGTTAACAGCCTTTCCTTGTTACCACTAGACGTGGCACATCATTTATTTCCACTTGAATAGCTTTTATCTTTGCAGAACATGTCAGATCAGTCTAAAGTTCAGGGACGGAATGAGACGCGTGGATCTTATTAGCTATTTATCATCAGCGAATAATCTTTTTTTAGTTTACTTTGGGACTAGGGAGTCGTGATGCACCTGTATCACAAGAATAGAGGCAAAACAAGCACAAATATTTGCCTGCGTATTCCTTTGAGGGTAATTTAAAGTTTTTGCATTTTTTTTTTTTTTTTTTCACGCAAACCAACGTCGCCCGGTACCTTTTGTCGGAAACACCCGCTCGTTGGGGAGTCCTTTTTGCTCTGGGTATACTTCCTTATGCAAATTAAACGGAGACGTGCAATTTTCAAAGAAAGACCACACAGTCTGAGAGCTGAATAATTATGCATATACCTACCTACGTGCGTCCCGTGTTCGGCAACAAGTCATATCTCTATGTGTACAAATACACTTATCATTTCTTGGTTTTTTAACAGTCCACAGAAATTCGGATTGACTCAAAAGGCGAATACTTTTCTTTTTTATATCAGAGAAAAATAAAAAGCAGCAAAAGTGACCTGGAAAAAAAAAACGGTTCTGATTGACAATCGGTTACATCAATGGAAAGTTATTAAATTTAGAAAATTGTCTTCTCACAATATAATTGGAGACTCGCTTGATTTCGAATTCTGAATCTCTGCATATGAATAAGTTGAGTGCAGAAGATGCGTTTAATATTTATGGAACGCCTCGTTTCTGTATAGGTAATTTTTTTTCATCTTGCACCGCGTAATGGTCACTGTACGCAATCAGTTTCGCCGTGAAGGCACGTCCAGGATCCCGTACGCTTACCACAGGGCGGCGACTCGTCTTCCAATTAAGGGCCTCCGCGATGCGGCGCCGACGTACTTCGTATTCTGTAAAGCTCCGTCTGTCAGGGCGGCATCAAAGCTGTTCGTAAAAAAAAAAACGTATATAATATATATAGTATAGGTACTATATACGTCTACGTAAAAATCTAAGTTGACTTACACATAACTTACTGTAGATATCGATACGGATAAATAGAATACCTAGATACCTACTTTTAGATATCGAAAGAGAAAAGCGATTTTCAAAACGAATTGAAACATGTCGCATCACTAATGCCATAACGTCGTAAGCGCAAAAAAAAAAATTTTTGTCTTTTTGGTGGCAAAATCTTTTTCATGCAATATAACATCGTTTGGGCATATCCGCAAAAAAAATAATTTTTTGGCGCTTACGACCTTATGGCATTAGTGACGCGATGTATCAATGTAGATCTTGTTCGCGGTTCCGAAAGGGTGAAGTAATTACTGTATACCTGCGTATGTGCCCCTTAAATACCGCGCACGTAGTGCATTCTGGGTCGACAGCGAAACTCACACTTTCCGAGAGAAGAGAGTCGCGAAGCTGACCATCGTTGTCCCTCCGTACGAATTCGCAAATCGTTTCGATTCAACTCCGAAATAATTTGTCAAAGACACTAGGCCTAAGAATTTCTGAATTCGTAAATATTTTTTACTGGGAGTTCCATATGTGTCGATTGTCTTCTTATTTTTTTTTTTTTTTTTTTTTTTTTATTGTCCGTCTCGATATTTTTACATACCATATAACTTTGTTTCCAAGTTTTTTATCTTATATTACTGAAAAAGATAATAATCCAGAGATCGGTTACGTTGATCAAAAGATTTTGTCGCTTTCCTCAAAGTTCACTGACATTGCGGCCTGTTTCGCAGTTTTCGGTCGCTGCCCAGGTGAGTTACTTGCAGCTCTTACTTACTTACTTACCTAGGCTAGATCCATGACGCGATTATTTTATTTGTACAACTCAATTTATCGCTAATACTGGATATTTGGTAGTGGGAAAATCCTGAATAGAATTATAAAATTATTGGTAACAGGGAGTGAGGCATCGTTAATCAGGTACCAGCGTTGACAAATAAAGCGAAGATGAACCAGCTGGAATAAAATCAACGAATACCAAGCAGTCCTCTATGTGGTGGTCCTTAATTCGGTCATATTCAAATTCCAATGCTCCCATGGGTCAGAACGTCTCCAAATATATAAAAAAAAAATGTAGTCAAAACCCCAGGTTCCCATCCCAATTCTAAGTCCTGCCCGAAAGCCTTCGAACCTTCCCATTTGAATAACATACGATTTTTAGTACTTCGGGGTTTTTACTTCCCATCGCATTATCGCTTCGGATAATCTGGAACCTTGCACACTTCTTACCTATAGTAGTAGGTAGGTATCCGTGAAAAATATACAGATTTTTAACGACAAAATTTAATTTATCTAAATTTGGAGATAAGAAATTTATTTTGGTGCGCTGAAAATCTGTCGAATTTTCATGAAATACCTACTACTGCTACTACAGGTAAGGAGTGTACCAAGTTTCAAATTTTTCGGAGCTATACTGAAATAGGAAGAAAAAAAATTGTCCCCGCAATGTCACAAATCGTGTTCTATTCAAATAGGAAACTTCGAAGGCTTTGGGGCGGTACTTAGAAGTGAGATAGGAACCCGAGGTTGTGACTACATTTTTTTTGTATATATTTGGAGACGTCCTGGCCCATGGGAGCATGAAAATTCGAAAATGATCAAATTAAGGACCATCCTAATGTATAACATATACACCTACATACATACCTACGTGGGTACCTATACCCGGCCGTTGACCATAACTGGTAACCGTTAAGAAACCATTTCTGGCTTGGCGCTCGGCGTAACGTGCACTACCATACGAGTGATCTGTGTCATTAAGTGACCTTGAAAACTGCCACCTGGTGCAAAACGGTCTCTAGATGAATAAATTCGAGCATGACTATCACTGCGGTAATCAAAGCTGTACTGATCAATCTTAAAATTTCTTAAATTTGTATTATACGGTGTCACAGCCAGGCACCTGCAGTTGATCATGCATTTATTGATAATAATTAGCTGGTGAATTTCCAACGGTAATAATGAAACAGATTCGTCATTTGAGCCTGACGAAATGGTGGTCAGGTATATCGAATTTCCGATTCAAAGAAGCGACGGGTTATATTGGGAATCAGGAAAATCCCCTGGGGGCACAATAGGGAACATAAGGGTAAGGAGCATCGCAGGGGTATGGAAGTGTCCAATGGAGAAATACGATGCATGGGTTTACCTGAAATTATTATATTAACTATCTTCATTCGTAATATACCCTGTCTTCTCCACTGTCCCATTGTGTTCGTTTGGCCAAATTTTAAGCTGACTTTACCATTGTTCTGGTTGTCACAAAAGTACAGAAACATGTCAACGAGTTCAAGACCCCAAATCCGTTTATATTGTTACGATTACTTAAGAATGAGAAATTCGGTATTGCAAACCTCTCTCTGGCTTATAGACTGCAAGTTTACTTGCAATAGTTACTGACATATGCAGTAAGTGCGGAAAAACACAATAATTACATCCTTGACTGCATGGCTCCCTGCAATCGCAACTCTCTGGGACCAGTCAAGACATTGATCATGGAATAGTGGCAGCAAGTTTAACGGGTAAAATACAACGAGATTAACTAGTTTACACTGACCTGAACCGCGGGCGAAACTCTGCAAGTGATCTAGAAGAGTGAAATAAGAGTCATACACATATGTACAAATACACATGTGAGCAATATATGAGTGACAGGAGTTTATTTGTTTTACAATAACTGGCACGTTTCGTGCATTAAGAGACCAAACCCTGGTGAGACAGTTTTTCGAAAACCGACTCGAGTAAATGTAATGCATTCTTAAAAATTCTTCGATGGACGTACCTACTTCCTGATTATTATTTTGTATCCTATCCAGTTCTCGACTTTTTTCACCGCCTGACCATTTCGGAACAAACTTATGATGCGGCAACAAGATTCGACACATGGTAGAATGCCCATATATACATATTGTATTGAAACCGGTAAATTTATCACACACAGTCAGCCTTTATGAGAAACTCAACCGTATAAGATTTTTAGCTTATACATATATACATATATGTACATATTATACTTCTATATAGAGAGGGACAATTTCCTCGATTGCTTATTACCGTAACCGGTTTTTCTTTTGCAAAACTGACATAGGTATAGGTACAGGTATATACATACGTAAAGTTCAGGATGAGATTAGATATGAACTTCTTTATTATTTGACTGGATGTCATGCCGATCAAAGATATATTGACAATAACTGATAGAAACAGCTATCTATGACATACAGGATGAAACATCTTGACCAATTATCGACGAAAATTGTAACGGCTTTGACATGATATAAAATAACTAGTACCCACTCTTATACTGCACCTGTCAATTGCGTCATGTTATTTCATGCATGCATCCACATACATGTACATAGTACATACCTGGTACATTTGCTCTTGGAGCGTTGCATTGCATGAACGCTCAACCGTGCAATATACTATACTAACACTTGCACGGTTAGATATGCATGGTTGTATAGTAGGAACATATACATATGTATATAGAAGCGAGATTACGATCAAGCGCAAAGCACGGACTGGGCTAGGTTAGCAGTTACACAACTGCTCGCCTTACCCTTGACTTTGACTCAAGACTCGAGTTACACTAGTATTGTAAGATATAGGTAGGTGTATATAAGTATAAGTATTTCGCAACGTGAGCCGACCTTTGCAATACGATATAATATGCTATATAATATGTATATATATCAGTAAATTAATTGGTATACCCTCGCATTATTACTGGAGAAGGAACCAAGTCCGCCGATTCATTTATTTGCGAGTATAACATGGTTCCTTGTGCATAACTAAACCGCGGTGAATCCCTGCAGTGACCATTTCACGTATAGGTATATGTGAGTATACAAGGAGGTCCGTGTTGAGTAACAAACATCTCGATTTTACCGGGTCAAGGTTACGCGGCTCTTTCGAGAGGCGACGTGTAACTTATCCTCTTCCTCTTCGCGGAGGAGGGAACCTTCGACGACCATAGTGCAGGAGAAAGTACCTTCTTCGATCCTCTCGACTCTCTTCTTCGGTATATATTCTACTCTTTGCTTTCAAAGATGTATGCTAGTAGCCGTATACGAAATCATGGTGAAAGAAAATTTATGCTTTATTTAACGATCGGCTTACCCCGTTCTTCTTTTCTTCAAGATTTCATCGTTTCTGTACACGTTTTTTGAGAAACTGAAGAAAAATTTAGTCGAGGATACTTCAAGATTTTACATACATGCGGCAGCTAAACGCTCCTGCGTTCCTGCAGACCGATCCCGCAAGTGATTCTTGTTAAACGCGGAAGTCTCGATGTAGGAAAGCTGAAGGAAGAGGACAAGAGGAAAGAGAGGGAAGGTTTACGCTAGCCACATGCCGTGACGAGTCAAGTCTCGTTTTTATTATTCTGCGTATTATTACTACTAGCTTAGGAATTACGATCCGTACGGTTCGTTGCGATTCTTATTGCTACTCATCTACCTGCTCGTATGAATATAACATATCACGCATATGTAGCTGTAGATATACATACTACCTACCGTTTCCCACTATCTGGAACCTTCGCTGATGTGAGTCTGAACATCGTTGGTTGGTCAAATTTGAACAGCAAAAACCATCTGTATACCTGAAAGCATAAAAATTGACTTGACGTAATCAGCGAAAGATATTAAACTCAATTGCGTGAACGGAAGACCTGCAAAGTGCTCAAGCCTCTTAAACATCTTCTTTTAAATACTGTAGGTACAAGAGAGGAGTGAGCAGCAAGCGGAATAATGAATATGCCAGCTGCTTCTATCAGCATAAATGTCCGGCTATATGAGAAAAGTACATCGTATAAGCGATTCGCCAACGCGATTTCTTGACGCGAGTATAGGGACGTTCTTCTGGCCCGACGTAGATAAATTATATCCTTGCGTTGATCCGGGTTCGTAGGACCGCGTAGGAAAGAAACTCTATATCCTACGTAAGGGTAAATCGCGGGTATACCGGATAGATATACCTAGTCCGTGTCGCGAAGGACCTGTCACGGTTTACGACTCTGCGCGAGAAAAGGGTCCTCAGGAGTGAATTCTGTATTCAAGTCGCGGTCACAACTAAATGCGATTTATACTTCGATTGTAAATATGTATTTATCCTATTTACTTTAACCTGCTACTTCCGGCTGACACGATTACCATCTATGATTCCTTGAATTTAACTTCCATTGATTTTCCGTCACGACACGTGCGGCTCGGAAAACAATACAGAGTCAAAAGAGGTCGGAACTGCGACCTAAGCTTTTCTCTTTCGAGAATGAAGGCAGGTAGCATGGAAGTTGGAGTTGTCCCGAGAAAGATATCAAATGTTTATTTATTGCTTGAGGTTTGGGTGCGCGCTGCGCAGACCGCGTTGCCAAAAGAAACGCATGCTCGATCGTCAATCTCCTCGTTGCACAAACGAGCTCCGAAAGATGGAGATTGATGGATATTCTCATGCGACATGATCCGGTTACCAAATTTTTAGGCCAACCTAAGCGAACCTCTGCCAATTAACTATATGTGGAACAAAAATTGAACCCCGCGATCAAAGCTGATGTGGTTGGAGACTTCAACGCCCGGAGATGTACAGCAGCAGCTGGCAACAGACATTAGAGAATTGCATATCTATATACATATAATCCAATATGGTAATATAGAAAAATCGCTAGTGCAATTAAAAAGCAATTCGCCAATCATATAATGCGCGATCAATAATTGAAATTATTTAATTGAATTACATCATTTATCACATCATAGGTACAGGTGCGGTTTAAATACCGCGGTTACTGCAGCATTCATGCACAGAAAAAAAGGTTAACTTGAGCCAAGAAAATTATTCTGAATTCAAGATAATTTTTCGGTCCAAAAATGAATACCGAAATTTTCTCGGATCAAATCAAAATTTGGAAAATTTTCTTGGCTCGAGAAAATTTTTGATTTGATCCGAGAAAATTTCGGTTGTCCCAATTTTCTTGGTTCGAGAAAAATTTTTCGGTTGTCCAAATTTTCTTGGTTCGAGAAAAATTTTGATTTGATCCGAGAAAATTTCGGTTGTCCCAATTTTCTTGGTTCGAGAAAAATTTTGATTTGATCCGAGAAAATTTCGGTTGTCCCAATTTTCTTGGTTCGAGAAAAATTTTGATATGATCCGAGAAAATTTCGGTTGTCCCAATTTTCTTGGTTCGAGAAAATTTTTGATTTGATCCGAGAAAATTTTGGTCTTCATATTTGGACCGCAAAATTGTCTTGAATCAAGTTAACCTTTCTTTCTGTGTGCATAAATTTGTTTAAAAACGGATAAGAATATACCGTTTTTGTTGTTTTTTTTTTTTTTTTTGTTTTTTCTATTTAACCAAAATATTAATAGTTATATGATATTCGCGTTTCGACGAACAACGCCGGTGATGCTGTAGGCGGAGGTTGAGCGCACGCAACCTTGCCCGAGCGTTATAAGCGGTATTGCCCGTTACGCGCATGCGTCTGCCCCCGAGTGTATATTTCCCTCTTTTTCCATATATTTCTATCTCGTTTTATATTTCTCCCTCTTTTTTTTTTCCCCACCCGCCGCCGCCATTTCGAACGGCAAAAGAAGGACCGAAATGCAACACTGCCCGCGCAGGAACGGCGGTATTACAAGGTGGGGGAATTCACGGCCGGCGGACTCTCAGGGGGTCCCGTCCAAGAAGTCTTGGACGCGTCAGTCGCTCGCGAGAGTTCAGTCGAGAGCACGGTCTCTGAGTTTATAACGCGGCTATAACGGTTAACTGTAAAACAAATTGGTATATTTTTTTTTCCTCTCTCTCCCTCTTGTTTTCCACCAATTTATTTTTACCAACAAATATATGGTATAATAGTGAACCCTGTGAAAACATCCATAAGGATATTTATTTATTGTTATAGTTTTTTTTTTTTTTTTTTTTCTCTCTCTCTCTCTCTCTCATATTCAATTATAATTATTGCTTCTATTATAAGCAAACTAAAACAAGTTACACCTAATATACACAAATACATGTACATTCAGGTATATATATGTATTTTTATACATAATATACCACACGAACTAAACTTTGGTTGCAAAACCTTCGTCGTTGGGTTTTACACTGTTGAACCTTAATCTGCAGTGACGAGATACTACAGTGTGATCTATCGTGATTTGGTATAAATCAACTGTGTTATAATCTCCGAAGTAAGAAAGAAAAAAGAAAGATATTTGTGACACCGCTGCATAGTGAGATGGTAGAACCTTTTCGAGTTCAACTTTTGAATTATAGCGGGTAATCGTGATACTGTGTGATTACGGAAGACTGTATAATATTATTTATAACAATTATATATTCACTTCTGTAGAGCTGTTTAAACATTGAGTTATACAGAGATATATCCTGGCCTTGAACTTTAAATTTCCATTCCACTAGGAGAAGGGCAGCGTGAAGATAATTAACTGTTTTACGTTATTATAACACATATATAATAATTTCTGCAGCCTGTGTTTTAGATTAGAATTAAACCAACGCATTGAGACACATAATTGTAAAATAATAAAAGTACCTGCAGAGGTAGGTACGCGACGAGCCAAGGCGGCTCGGTACCAATGATTTCATCAACGTAGTGAAGTGAGATTTGACAAAACTGAGGAAGTGACGAAACTCACATCGGTTACAAAATGCCGAAAATATTTCTCATCAAAAATCGTCTTCACCAACAGCAGCTAAGGCTGCAGGAGGCACAACATCACAGCAAAAGTCCACCCCCTTCGTCTGGGAAGGAGAGCCCACTAGGTGGTTCCGAACCCTTGAGTTTGATTGTCAATAAGCATCAGTGTAAGTATAAAAATTAATTGATGTGACATATAATATAATTATATATTATTCTTATTAGCCATAAAAATTTCTCTTTCCATCTTCATCATATATTGCGCCAGTATATTTTCTATACCTACGTGATACACCTGATATTATGGGTTCTGTAGGTATAATACCTACCTGCCTGCCTGCCTGCCTGCCTGCCTGCCTACTCTCCTACCTATATGCAATACATACATACATACATGCATACATACATACGCTGTGTATTATTCGTTTGAAAAACATCGTCCATGTGTCGAGTTAATTTCGCATCACATTTTGCTGCTCGAAACTAATTTATATAATATACATCCGCGAACTAGTTTAGAAAACTGCATGACAGAACCGCGTGGCCAGTTCAGTTCGCAGGTGCAGCCACCTGATCAATGCAGGTGTATTAGAAGTCAAGGTTAGCCATGCCAAAGGCTGGTATACTACTCTGACGAGAGTTACAAGGACCACGGTTTCACCTCTTTTCATCTGTGCATACAGATATATATATATACATGTCGATATTATACCTACGACAATCAGGAAATGGAGCTAAACGGATAGGGGATGAATATAGGGACATCGAATTTTACCCCTAATTAATGTTCCCACTATTTGTAAGGTCCGCAATGATAGTCCCTAAGTGTATTAATGATAGAAAATCGAGAAATCTCTTAAGCTCATCAGGAGTTAGCGAAGATATTCGTTTAATCTGAAGACAACGGTATTTTGAGTAGGCGGTTGGACGGAGGCAGTCGATGGACCAAGAGAGAACAGAACAGCCCTCGCACATAGTCCTAAAACTGGTTTTCGAAAAGAAGGATCGGGTGCAGGTCTCCCCATTTCTCGTCTCATTTATCCTTCTATAGTTTTACTGCTTTTTTTCAAAAAAATTCTAAAGCTGATCCCGCACCGGTACCTATACCTATACTCGTATGCTTTTCTAACGATAATTGAAATTGGAAAGAAAGAAAGAAAGAAAGAAAGAAAGAAAGGTTGACTTTGGAAAATTTTCTTGGCTCGACAGAAATTTTGATTTGATCCGAGAAAATTTCGGTCTTTATTTTTGGACCGGAAAATTATCTTGAATCAAGAATAATTTTCTTGGCTCAAGTTAACCTTTTTTTCTGTGCACTGATGAAACGCGATGTGCCCTCTGCACCGGGTCGAGATTTCTATGAAACTGCAGTACATACACCCAATAATCGTGATCGTGAATCAATTTTCCAGTCCTTACTCGGCGATTGTGATATCCGATCATTAAGCCACCTATGAAATTGGTGATATATAATAGGTAGGTACCCACAAGTCAGGAATAGAAGAAATTATTGACTCATAGATCTTGTAAGGATCCGTGGGAGTGAAAGGAGGATCTTTGATTTCCGGAATCAGATTAAGTACCCGGTTTTTCGGTTTTTTTCTTTCTTCTTCTTTTCCTTTTGCGAAAGGTTTGTCATCATAAAATCTCAGAAAATTAGCTACCTTAAAACTATGAAATTTTTCGAAGAGGGGACGCCACTGCGATCCCTAGCTATACAGGGACTCTAGCATGAGCTGCGGCTATACGACGGCGAGGTATGCGATCCAAGCGCGGAGACCTCGATGCCTGGGAAGCGACAACCGCCGAGTCACGAACAAGCACCCGCGGTACATGTATTGACCATATTCGTCCGCGACTTTTATTCTAATATCTAGGGACTGTGTAGGGATGATAAAAGCGGAAGGATCTGTCTGCTAAGTAGGTATCACGATTCTTACAACTCATAGCGAAAATTCAAGGCGCAGCTTTTACACTGAAAAAGAAACTTGTGAAATAGCTGTTTTGAAAAATAATTGATAAGCTCCGAATTTCGGAGATAATCGGTACAATTTATCGATTTATTCTTTATACTGCATTTAAGGTTTTTCCTAATCCTCAGAATCGTATAATTCCTTCGAAATGGTATTTTCTTCATCTTTATAAGCGCGAGTATAAAACCGCGTCTGTATATTAAGACAATTGTTTTGCGGTAAGAATTAACTCTCCGTCCTCCTCACGGTCAGGTATAGCTAGTGGCAAGCGGCCCAGGGGCCAGGGGGAGCAGAACCTGAGACCAGTTCTTACGGGTCCGGTCTCAGGGCCCGCGACAGAACGGGCCCCACTACCATCTCTTCATCACTTTTATACCCATGTATATATAGTACATACATATATACGTATACATATACGCATACCTATATACACGAACTGAATATCTTGGTGCAGAGCTACCGGACGGATTAGACACCTACAAGCAGGGTACTACTATCATACACCGATACCCTGCGACACACAGACTTTGTTATACTTATACCTACACAGAAAGAAAGGTTGACTTGATTCAAGATAATTTTGCGGTCCAAAAATGAAGACCGAAATTTTCTCGGATCAAATCGAAAATTTTTCTCGAACCAAGAAAATTTGGAAAATTTGGAAAATTTTCTTGGCTCGAGAAAATTTTGGTCTTCATTTTTGGACAGCATAATTATCTTGAATCAAGAATAATTTTCTTGGCTCAAGTTAACCTTTTTTTCTGTGTATGGATTAGTACATTGGGTGCCTGGCCTACGTGTGATATCAGGATCTTGAAATTACGCGACTACGCGAATGAACGGTGAAAATATGGCGCCACCGCTCGCGGTTCCTCGAGGTCGTTATCGCGGTCATTCGCCGGGGCCAGGGACACGACGTGATATTCTTCTATAGAATTGAGATTCATCATTGCCAAGTCATTGTGCGATACGGCGATAACGAATTTCAAATATAGTATATATATATATATTTTTTTTTTGCAAAAAATATCGAATAGGTAGTATATCTGATATTGTCACAGTATCGCATAGTATAACTTTCAGCCGCTGACAATCGGACCTCGGAATCGAACAACATCATTAAGTTTTATTAACATATACTAGAATACGAGGCAAGATTTCTGCCTCAATTTCCTCTAAAATATTTGAAAGAGCCGTTGAACTATAATATATGAGACCAAGAACCGCGAGCTATCTATAAACCGTTTCGTTTCGTTTTTTTTGTTTTTTTGTTTTTTTTTTTTTTGTTTCCTATAGTTATTTTCAAATCGAACCCTTTCACACGTCTGTCTATTTTTTTTTTGTTTTCACACAGCCACATTATGGCGTGTCTATATAGCGTACAACTGATTCAGAGATTGGTAGGTATATATAATATATGTATATATATATATATATTATCGTAATTAACAAACGACTACGTATAGTTACATATATATATGCATAGAGCTCACTCACTCACGATACCGCTATATAAGAAGTGCGTCGTCGCATTATTTCGTTCCTATATAATACTCAGTGTCGTAGCATGGTATATCGACGCGAATCTTAAACCTGTAGAGATATACAGGTGCGCAAGGTCATTCAGGACGCGAATGTGAACATAGGTGTGACGTTAAATTATTTTTTTTTTATTTTATTTTTTTTTAATATACACCTGCAGTGTACCTCGAAATGACTTATACACATCGCACGTTACATTTGATATATGCATACCTATATATATACATATACATATAATGTATTTAAATATGTACACCTAATAAATTCCGTATATAGTTAAATACTTGTCATAAAACATATACCTACACATGTATAGTACATATATGTATTATATAGAGGAGAACCCCTTGCGACCTGATGTAATTCATCGCGGAGTTACCCGCGCATCGAGATTTCACTTTCGGGCGGGTATATGTATCGTCTTCGTCGTCGACGAGAACGCAGGTATAGCCATACCTTAGTAAATATATGTATGTATATATGAATTTACGTATATGTATGCATGTGTGTGTGTGTGTGTGTGTTTGTGTACCTTCTCGACACACTATATAACCGCGTATATAATTCATATATGTATATGACCTGCAACGGCGTCGCTACCTGGAGTTAAGGCGAGCTTACCACTAGGAGACAGGTGGCCAGAGAAGGAGAACGAAGAGGTAGAATAGAGGTAGAGACGTGGAAAAGAGGAGGAGAGGTCGCCGTTAGGCGAACGCGTTTTACCTGACATTGAGCCCGTTCGTAACTCGCGCGCTCGCGATGGCGCAACAATTGTCGCCGCGCTAGTAGCCCGCGGATTAAAGAATTTCAAACACACACACACACACATATATAGATATATATGCCGTATGACTATTATTATGATAGGTTTGAACTATGATGGGCGATCAACCGGACCTTTATACTATTTTACATTAGGTATATACAAAGTCTGCGCAGGTATATAAGATGTAACACCTGTATATAAACCATGTACGTAGTACTACATAATTATCTACGTAAAAATCTTGGTAAGGATAGAGGGTACTGTACTTTATACCCTGCCTATACCTATATGTATACCTACTCGCGTCTGAGAACTATATACCATACGGATATCTAGATTGTAAGAATTTTGGTACCTACCTATACTATAGTACTATTGGTGTTAGTACATATGGTGTTAGTACATATGGTGTTAGTACATATAACGTAGGTACTTATACTATATTAATGTGTTAACAGCGACAATATATATAACACTACGAGAGAGCGGTTACCCAAGTCTGCACACTCGGTTCTACCCGTTATAATACAACTCGCGCGGGCGAAATGGTAAGCGGTGTTGGCAATGACCTGAATTTTCCCCTGTACCTACCTACATATATATATATATACATATATACACGTGTATATACATACATATACATATAGAAGAGAGAGAAAAAAAAAACTGATTCTGCTGCAGGTTTGTCTCTACCGAAACTTTATTCCAACTCACGCACGCAGACCATGGGTTATACATTTTCATCATGTAGGATACCTTTCATAATTCGAACTATCAGATCATAACATGCGAGTCGTAAGACTGCACAACGATTATACATACTTTTTTTTTTTTTTGTTTCACGATTTTTACGTTAAATTTGCCAAAACTGTACAACTATGTAATCGCGTTCGATTGCTCATGATCATCAAATGACCTGTAAGTGATATATACACAGTATCGCGTCCGTTAGATAGATGAGACAACTATGTATATATATATGAGCTGACTTCGGAGGTACTGGTTTCCACAGTTTATTACTTATGTACGCGGAATACATACCTACCTACAGGTGGTTTGTATACATAAATAGCCTAGGTATACATATGGGTATATAGGTATATCTGTATACTATATGGCTACTTGACTAAACAAGTAATGGCGGACGGTACGGCGAGCCGTGCTAACGTTGTCACATCAACCTCTCACTCTAACTCTTATATCTCTCTGTCCATGGCAGAGGCATTAGCATCCCGATCACGAGTTATACATTTACGTTCATACATTTATTATAGCTAGTGCGGCGCGACATGACCAGTTAGAATTTGGTTAGAGGTACATCGTCCTCGTCGTCGTACTTTGGTACCGGTATATTACTTATAGTTCGTCTAGTAGGTAAGTTTAGCTATATATGCTATATATGCACACTCCCTATATGTGCTTTGAAATATTGCTCAACAACTTCGAGTTTGCGTTTGTCCGACAGCCATTTTGGATCTTCTTAACACTCGACGTTAAGTCTATGACACAAGACCTTGCGCAAGTCCGAACGGACGAAGCACAAACCTCCCGTTCTCCGCATGTCCATTAATTCTTCTTCTGCTTCTGTATTTTCAGTATATTTAATCTCAGTCAACTCTCTCTCTCTGTCTCCTCGGAATTTTCTGTTCACCCAATTAGTTTACAGGTGGATATATGCAAGAAAAATGATAAAATAACTGATACCTGCAGCGGTGCACAGACGGCGATAAATTTTGCGGTGGTTCACGGTCGCGCAATTTCCGCTCGAACGCTGACGTCCTCGTCCCGCATTCGTAAAAATCGATATAGTTATTCGCAGTCAAAGTCAAGAGAATATAACTACTAGTTCCGAAGATATGGCTAATTAATTTTAGCTTATCTCAAAAGTGCAATTCTCTATAGTACTTAAACATATACCTATCTTGTTTTAAATTTTATACCGTATATAGACGGAAAGTCAGTGAGGAAAAGCCGACAAAAAAAAAAGAGAATATATAACGAGAAGATATATAAAGATATATAACAACGACGAAAAGGCTGCACCCGTTTCTGACGTCAATAGTAAAACGAGAACTTGATCTGCGACAGGTAGATCGAGTAAGGTATTATGGCCAGATGAGTGCGAGATAGCGACCTTCCCGACGCAGGGGTCAGTTACGGCCTGGTGAGGTCGAGACACGTGGGATAGATGAAATAAATAAGTGTGAAACCAAAAGAAGAAAAAGAAGAAAAAAAAAAATCTATAGCGAACGGAACGAATGAATTCATGAATAAATGCGCAACTGACAGTTTTACTTACTATATTCTAAAGGAATCAGAAAAACTGACACAAATGTATGAGACGACGGCTTAGGGATATACGTACACTCGTATATATACCTTTCAGTATAGTTGTATATATATATATATGTATATGACCAGGGCATGGAAAGTCGACGTGTTCTGAAATTGAAATCAGAATTGAAATTGAAATTGAATTCATCCGCAAAGTTGGCGGAGAGCGACCACCGGCTATATCGCACGCGGCCACCTTTATACCTATCCTTACCTTAATAATTCTCGTCGAACGCTCGTAATATTTATTAAAAAAACATGTATTACAGTCAGGTATAATAACCTCGGTACTGATTTGTATTTCAGATCGCGACAGGTCGGAGGACGACAGGGCAACTACCCCAGAATCACTGCGCAGCACAAGTCCTGCCGGATCACCACCGCCACTAGGCAGACCATTAACACCAACAAACACACCGCCTAGACGTTTCATATCTAGTATACTCGGCGGTGATGTACCCTACGGTAGCCGTGGCCATGTACTAACCCGTGCTGAACGCAAGGAATACAGCAGTCCGCCTATTGCACCGACAGAAAAACTACCCGCTAATGAAAAGATCACTTTGCCACGGGCCCCGACACCCCCGAAAACACCACGCGTCGAACCACCGACAAGAGTATCGGTGATACGGAGGGTTCCACCTCAAGCGCAACCACCACGACGCGAAGAAACGAATCTTGAAGTTCCAAGAACGCGGGAACCGGAACAAGAACAGCCGATTGACTATGCGGTACCGAAACGAAAAGGTGAGACGGAAGAAGAGCGCGGCAGAGACGGTGCGAAATCAAGTCGTATCGGAAATTCTATAACGCGGCCGATGTTAGCGATGCGTTTATCGAACACGACCCAAGTAGTTCAGGTTGTACAAGCGGCGGCTGGTCACGGCAGGACTTCTTCAGGTACCGGAAACGGTTCGAGTGGACAAAACTCGGGGACTTCAAGCGGCGGTTCTTCCGGTGGTAGTGTTAACTTTGGCGGAGGTGGAGGAAGCGGTGGTGGAAGCGGAGGATCATCCGTTGGAGGCAGCAGCGGAGGAGGCGGGGGTGCCGTTGGCGGTGGAGCAGGCGGGGGAGGAATGAATCCTGGTGGAAACGGAGGACGCGGAAATTACGGACCTAGTTCACCGCCTACGGGATCTCTTCCACCCTTTTACGAGTCCCTTAAAGGAGGCAACAACTTGGCAAATTTTGCTAATCAGTATAATGGCGGAACCGGAAATACCCAAGGTAAGATAACACGATCCAAATAGTGGGATGCTTCGAGCTCCTACTTTATTCATTGCATGGATTTATTTATTTATTCATTTTACTGACGTAAAATGAAATTTAGCAAGTTATAAGCCCTTTATACTTCGGGATGTTAACTATCGGTTCAAACGCAGCATACATTAGATCTTATCGGGTAATAAGATATACGGCACAAGTAACAAGAGTATATTTGCCATTTCGACACCTGGCCCCGATCAATGGTCAGTTCGTGAAAATAATATTAACCCCATAAGGAGATTCTGGAAAAAGCACCCGATAGATAAATATCTTATATGTACACACATCGCGAATCACAACTTATAATTTACCAGTTCTTGTCCGCTATTTATACGCAAATGATTCCGTATACAATCTCCCCGAATGTATTCTGGGAAAAACAATTTATCACGAGAAAACACGGTAACGCTGTCTCAAAAAACAAGCCGTGACTTATTTAATTAATGCACGCGCGTTGTAGTTGCGCCATCATAAGTGTATTCGAACTAAACCAGCGGTTCACATAACCATTTAATTCGACCCAGAAGCAGCAACTTCCTTTACCCAGTTTACCTTCTTCGCTAATCACAAAGACACAGTTTGCTTATTCCCCGATTCCTGATTACAGGAAATGGGTATCTGACGCCCTCGCCGGCGGTTGGTATGGAGTGTGACACTGGCCAGCAAGACATCGGTGGTCAAAATCAGTACGGTGCTCAGGAAGGAAAGCAGTATTCCCTGCTTCAAAATGTTTGTGCATCTTATGGTCTGACTCTAAAGGAGGAGGAGGACCTTTCAGCGTACAAATTGCAGCCTAGCGATCTTCTGTCGGGGCAATACGGTGCCTATGACGTAACCGACTCGGGGATGATGGTCGATATGGTGACCGGGGCCGTCGTGGATCCCTTACAATTCACGGCCACCCTTACCTTCAGCTCGCCATCTGACCACACAGCGCTTCTTGAGAGTCTTAGCGATGCGGCTGACCTATTCCTACCGAGGTTGCCCGCTGACGAAGGGGGAAACGATCTACTCGATGATTCTCTTCATTCGCCACCATCCGCTGGAAGCACGATTGGTCAGGATGGCCAGATCACTAGCCCTGTCGAACCCAGTGTTGACCCTTTCCCTGAACACAGTATCGCCCTAGCCAGAGGCTTCGATGCGTCAAGGTAAGGAAAAAATTTCCACGCCAAGAACTATACGAGACTCATGGTGATGTGAAAGAAAAATAAAACTGACGAAACCGTTTGTTTTGTGTGTTTCCAGGCATTACACTACACCACAACACTTCAACACATCGAAGTTGACCTCTACCCTCGCCTATCCACCTGGTGAATCCAGCTACCAGCCTCTTCCCAAAGAACGCCCAGAGCTGGCTCTCCATATAAATCAACAAGCGGAACCCCAGCTTCAGCAGCTCCAAATACAAGTACAGCTTCAACAGCAGGGAGCTTCTTCGTCCCCGCATCAACATCATCATCAAAGTCTTCTGAGTCCTGGTCTCAGCTTTGTCGGAAGTGGTAAGTCGTGAATTTCGGTATACGCATGAAGATTTTTTGTGGTTGTAACGATACTCATGATTTTCTGCACATGATTGTGTTTCAGGACTTGATTTGGACTCTGCTAGCAGTGCTGGAGGAAGTCTACCCAGTCCTGGAGCTGCAAGTTGCTCTTTGGACACTGCATCAGCAAGTGCCTCGTCGCCTTGTACCTTGATGGATCATGGGCAGGTACCTAGCCCAGCCAGTGTCACCGCCAGCGTGAGTTCCTCTTCCGCAATCTCGAATTCAAATATATCCCCGGTTGGAGAACCCCCGCTACCACAACGCGTCAACGTCCTTCAGCAGCGGGTAAGCACCCCAGATCGATAGAGGCAAAAGCATAAAGTTTTTATCCCTTTTTCGCGAATAGATTGAATTATTGTGATTTAGAGTTTGAATTTTGAAGTTTTAGAATCGATAGGAAAAAAAGGATAAGAAAAAATCCGATCGTGGTTCAGTATTATTTTCTCCTCTCTCCATCGTGATACCAAAATAAGTAATTGCGCTTGGTATCCTATGGAGATTATTATGATTAAAAATTTCATTGTAAACATCGCGAAACGTAATGGTACCAGAAACGGAGAAAATAATACAGAATCTAGTTAATATACTGAGAAGTCAAGCAGTTGAACAACATCAATGAATACTAACATATAAACTGTATAGTAATGTGACACAGATTTATTGCGTTGGATCAGATCATCGGGCGATAAGTTTTTTTTAAAAACAATGTGATTCGTGGCATCATTTTTACTTAGCATAATTACGAATACAGGCATCCGTTACGAAAAATTATCTATATGCCAGTGAACTCTTTCAGAATTTGAAAAAAATAAAATAAAGTTAAATAACAGAAAGTAAACCAACCGGATTTCCCAGTTACCAAAGTATATCGTTGACTTATAATATGCAATGCCAATCATCTCGAGTGCTTCATCCGACCGCGCTGGGCCGAACCCAGTATTAAAATTGTTCTAAAAAAAAAAATGTTCTGCGATTTTTTTTACAGTTGGGACTTCCGGGGGACGTTCAACTCGAGTTTGTGAACGGTGGTCACGGTATTAAAAATCCATTGGCAGTCGAAGGTCAACGACAAGCGGCAGCGACTCGTGAAGAAGAAAAAACCGCTCGTCCAACTCCTGGGAAGGTAAGTCAACGGTCTAAAACGACTAAACTCTAGATGTTTGATTTTCTATTAACAAAAAACTTGAAGATACATAAAATTTATGGATTTTTTTTTTTTCTATCTCCAGGATGACGATCCGAACAGATTTACCTGCCGCGTTTGTAGCAAGAACTTCAGCCTTCAAAGACTCCTAAATCGCCATATGAAATGCCACAGCGATGTGAAGCGCTACTTGTGCACATTCTGCGGAAAGGGATTCAACGACACTTTCGACCTCAAAAGACACACCAGAACGCACACGGGAGTAAGACCTTACAAATGCAATTTATGTGAGAAAAGTTTCACTCAGAGATGCTCCCTGGAAAGTCATTGTCTCAAAGTACATGGCGTTCAGCATCAATACGCCTACAAAGAACGTCGCACTAAGGTAAGTCGATATTCTCTACATTCGCAATTTTGAAAAAAGTTCACGAATCGTTGTTCCCAAAAAAAAAAAAAAAAAGTGGATTCGATTTCTCGTAAAGTCATAACGTATTCTAAGTAAATTTTGAATTGAATTTCTTCTAAAGAGACAAAAAGTCACAATGATGCTTGAATAAAGTAAAAGATTAAAAAAATCAACGAAAATTACATATTAATATCCTCCAGGTATACGTCTGTGAGGAGTGCGGCCACACCACGCAAGAACCGGAAGTCCACTATCTCCACCTAAAAGACAAGCACCCATACAGCCCGGCGTTATTAAAATTTTACGACAAACGTCACTTCAAATTTACAAACAGCAATTTTGCAAATATGCTGTTGCAGGTTCGCACGTAGATCCTGGTACAGGATAGAACGGGGTTTTGCGAATAGTTTGTAAAAGAGAAAAAAAAACAAAAATAGGGGGATTGAGGTGGAGGTGCGGCGCGATGGCTGGCAGAGTTTTGAAAATCTTTAAATCGACTCGGATCAATGTCGATACTGATATACTGATACCAGTATCGGGCAACGATCGTTTTCAGGTTTTCAAAAAGCGCGAGGCCATCGTCGGGACACTATATAATGACCTGAGTCTAACGCCGGCATATTTCACAGCTACGTTTCGAGGGAATTAAATTATCTGATGTAATTATTATGATACGATTATGATCTCTCTCGACGCGAGGCGTGAAGTGGGCAGGCAGTAGGCCTTTTATTAAATATATTATAAGAAACTTTAGCGCAGTATTTAACGTTAATTATTATTAATAATTATTCAGGATTAGTAAGTTATCTCTATACGCGTACCTAATATGGAGCGACAAATATTATACGAAGGATGAGGAGAAGCATAAGAAGAAGAGCCTGTAAACTCGGATTCAACGTTTCGGGAATGCTTTTTATTATACATAAACGAACTGATAAAGAGACTTTTGAATGACTCGATGTGATTAAGGAAAGTTACGTTGCTTTCCGACTTGACGGGCGAGGGGCAAGAGATCCATGACTTTCGTAACAGGAATTGATAAAAGTACGAGGTAATAAATTCTCGTTGCCCGTTAAAAACGACGTCGTGGATCTCTTGCGGTAAAGCGTTATATTTATGTATATATATATATATATATATAGGTAAATATATATATATATTATATATATATTATATTCGCCGTGACTATATTGCATCTTAGAAGACTTTAGAGTTCTGCGGCAATTACTGTGACCAATTTAAATGTTATTATTTAAGATTTTCATCACCCCTGTTATATATACTAACGATAATCATATGAAAACGGCTTCGTTGGTTTGCCGTTCATTAAACTGCACTTTCATTAAAAAAAAAAAAACAAAAAAGAAAAAAAAAAAAACAGGAACAATCTATTTAACATTAGTATAGATAATCTCGCCTTTCATAATAATGTAACTTCTCCATCATCACATCACGTTAATCACCTCATTAATTTTTATCATTGAAAAAAAACGACTCGACTTTTATCGTAATTTTCTTATTATCTCATACACACACACACACACACACCCACACACACACATTTTTCATTAAATCACACCCTGCATCTACACGTGCATAGATTAATTTTATTGCAATCACATAGTCGAAACGGGGATTTGTGCAATTTGGTGGTAGGTAAAGTTAAACACACGTATTACACGTATATGTAGTAGCAGCAAGCAGCAGCATAATAAGACGTAAGCAGAAAACGCACACGGCGCACAAATTACTATATAATTAAATAGATAAAGCGTAGGAAATAATATACCTTAAATAGGCGGACAAGGTGCAAAAGTATCAAAACCTCTTTACTTGATTACAACAACTGAGAGTGATTGAAACAAAAAATAAAAATAAAGAAATAGAATTGAAGGAATAAAGAAGAAAGAGAAAAGTAAAAGAAAAAAAGAAACAGGGAACAACATCAAGTGATATATATATTTTACTCGCGACCAAGGTGCTTTAATCCATCCATATACATAATAATGAATAGCAATGAACAATTATTTTATTATAGAAGAAAGAAGAGCGATCTAAGTTTGGAGTGAAAAGAGAGAGAAAAAATATTTAAAAGAAAATGCAAAAAGAAAAAGAAAAAGAAAAGAAAACAACAAAAGTAATTAAAATAAATGAAAAATCATTCGGAGGATGTTACTGTACATATTTATGAACGTAATTAATTTAACTGTTTCAGTGATTTCTGGTAGCTTGTTATTGAAAAATGAAAAAAAAATGAAAATGAAAATAAAAATAAAATAAAAAAAAAACTGGCTCTTTCTCCTATTCCGCAAAAAGTTTCGTTTCGTTCGCGTTATTATTGAAAATTGTAAATAAAACTGTAGAGTAGAATGAAGATTTGAAAATATATAGATAAGATAAGATGAAAATTAAGCAGAATGGCTCTTGGTTTGAAATTGTAATTTAATATCTTAATTAATTATGTAGAAATTGTACCTTGCGATGAAAATATTTTTGTACGATACCATGAAGAAAAGAAAAGAAATGAAAAAAAAAAAAAAAGAAAATAAGAAAATAAGAAAAGACAAAAAATGAATGAATAAATTAATTCTCGTAGATCCGTAAAAATTAAGTCTTTAGCCAATACTCAAGCTGTATGGTATTTACTGAAATATAATCTATTATTTAATTTACATCCAGTATTGTTTCATATATATATATATATATATATATATATATTATATATATATAATATTATATTTATCGTCGTTAACTTTTAATAGAAAAAAAAAAAAATCATTTCCATGAGTTTCGAGTGAATAGCATATAGATACACATACATATAAAAATATATGGTTTAAATATACCTATTACGGACGTTACGGTATAAGCTGGAAACGTTTAAACGTCTTTTATTGACGATATAGAATGTTTGTATTATACCTTAGATGACAAATGTTATTACGATATTATATTTTAGTTTTATTATTAAAATAATGGACAATAACAATAAACCTGGTTATGCATTCTATATGTAGAAGTTAAAGAGATAATAAAACAATCCTAATTTAAGCATTACAAACCTTTGGTTCCCAATCTCATCACTTTTTCTTTTTCAAAATCCAAAAAAGAAATATAAAAAAAAAGAAAAACAATTCATACTATGTCTAGATGTAAAAGATACTGACGTTTGATCTGTCGTTAAAATAATATAACAATATTAAAATAATCGGATATTTATATTCCGTCTAATTTCTAATTCTATTTTGTTCTGTCGATATAATTTCTGTTCGTTGATTCATTCTTATACTTTGATTGAAATCTCATTATCGATCGAAAATAATCTCTTCAATATACACATATATACCTAAATACTGTAAGATGGATGGAGACTCACTTCTAAACCACAACACCGTGATGAGTTTTGTCTGCAAAAAAAATTAGACACGTTTTACATCAGAAATGATATTTAACAAAGAAAACAAAAACGAAAAAAAAAAACATTGACGTGTTAGATTGACGTGGCTTTGAAATTGAGACAATGATCAAAAAAAAAAAACAAAAAAGTTAAAAGAACATGAATTGTCTTTCTACTCACTGCCAGAATTGAGTCGAATAGGTGCAAAACTGGACTTTGCTGGAGAATTGGATTCGGTGTTTGATGATCTCGGAGTTTTTTCCTCAGAGCCGATTCGTCTCAGCTAAAATCAAGATAGAAAAGAAATAAGCAATCGAAAAGCTATTCATTTCTTCAAAGTACATTCGTGGATGCGGGTTACTTGATGATGCTTAACAATGAATTCACAATGAATTGAACACAGAGTCATTCAACAAGTGACCCGCATGCACGAATACTCACTGTATAATCAGGATTACAGTTCTAATACTTAGTTTCTCAACTTTCAACATATATTACTGATCGTAGGTGCATTGAAGCAATAAACTAACTTAAGTGCAGGAATAGAATAAGCGAATTCACTTTCACTGAATATTGATAATCTCATAATATTCTGTAGGATATGATATGAAACATACTTGTGATACACATAGGTCATAGTACTTATCTTTATTCACATCTACTAACAAAGAAAAATAATTGTTTTCGAAAGACTTTAGTCTAGGTCTAGAAAATGTTGATCTTTTTAAATTTGTGTAAACAATTCTATAAACTCTTTCTCTCTCTCTCTCTCTCTCTCTCTTCCAACCTATTTTTATTTATTTTTTAATTTTTAATTAATTTTATTTTTATATAGTATTATTCTACTGCTTAACTTCGCTCTTTTCTCTACTTTACTTTTCTTTACTGTTTCTATTTTACATTGTTCCATTTTAGTTCCTATTTTACATTGTTCTATTTTTTGCGGTCCTTGTTATTCTAGTCCCTTGTACCTCACCTATGTCAACTACTCCATTCTCACTCAGCCACTCTGATTCTTGATGTATACTATGTTTTTTATTTTATTTCTATTTTTATTTATATTGTTCTTATCTCCATTATTACTTATGTAACCTACTTATTACCTACCTCGCTATTTTCTCTTTGATTACCTAGCTATAACTTTCAGAGTCACTACTATTTTTTTTTAATGCTGTTTATTGTTCACCTGCCTGTCCAGGTTCTATTTCGATACTTATGATATTATTTTACTGTTTATTTATTACTACCAACTTATTATTTACTGTTTGTGTCTGTATTCTGCCTACGGCCTTAGGGAACATGGTTCCAAGGTCGAATAAAATCCGCTCTATCTATCTATCTATCTCTCTACTCAACTCTAGAAGCCAGCTTGTGAGATATCTTCAGGCATATACTATTTACGATAAAATATAATCCTTACGATTGAAAACAGAACAAGTTTGGGTTGTATTTTCACTTCCACCCATTCCCCTTTGCCTCTTAGCAACTCCTGCAATGGCTGAAAAAGATCTTTCAGCTGTACGCCCGTCTTTTATGATCAGACTCACCTGATCATCAATGGCCTTAAACTGCCACTTCCAAGTATGATTGTAAAGAAAAGGTCGATGATCAAATCGATTATCATCAGGACTGTAGGTCTCGGCATGGCAGGACGGCGTCAGAACAGTCATCTTGTGTCGATTGATAGCATAGCAGCGATAGAAATGCTTCACTTTATCAGCAACCTGTAATTGAATGACAAGGAAAGAAAGGGATGAGAAAAAAGCTCCAAAATGTGCAAAAGTTTCGAGCTTTTAGCTAAACAAGAAAAAGAACCAACTTAATCACCTCTTTTGGTGTACAGTTGTCCCACATATGTACCAATTTACAGAACATAGAAAAAGGACCTGCGCAATTTTGTTTTCTCAATTGTCCAAAGGTTCCAAGTTCTTTGTAGGTCATTCCCATGTCGACTTCGTCGTGCTGAGCCAACTGCCCATCTTGCAATGGTTCCAATTCGGCGGTGGGAATAGCTTCCATGATTCCGTCCAATGTATGCATGTTGTATTTCTTCCTAGGAAAATTCGACCCATTTATGATACAAAGTCATAATAGATAGCTGGCAAAAATTGAAATGAAGAAATATTTGTGTGTTTTTATTCGGCAACAGATTAGCTTGATTGTAACTAAAACTAATTACCTAAAGAAAGCGAGGAATTTCTTCAAATCATTCTTAGTCACACCACCAATTGGATTTACGTCCGCACTACTGCAATCATATTTTGTAAAATAGCCCCTTAAAGCCTCATCCACGTTTCCACTTCCCAGGACTAATAGTCCTCCAGGTCGTCCTCTGACCCACAACATCAATTGAGCAAATAGATACGCAATTACCATTCGCAGGCGAGCCTAAACAAATATTTTTTCATATAACGAAGAGGAATTGACGTCTTAAATTCGTCCAGCAATTGTACCTGGATGTTTTGTAAGGCCAAACTTTCCCGAGGCGATCCGCCTTGGACTTTAAATCTTGGTGTAAGTTTACTGATTTGTTGAAATATTCCAAGAACCGCAGAAACTGCAGTATCAATAACGATACTATGATGATAAGATCCAATTTGGCTGGCGAGTTCAGCAGCTCGTGCTTTAGTTTCAGCTGATGAATTTTCTGTCGCCATATAACAAGTGACCAGAATAACATTACACAACTGTTTTGGATCTGTGGGAACGTATTCACCATCGCCGACGATTTTTCTTATATCAGAAAGGACTTGAGAATCTGTAATTAAAATGATAACACTCTTGGCGTTAATATTACAGTTGAACGCAGTGACTTTTTTTTTCATATTTTAAACACGATATCAGCAAATAATTTACCCCCTTTGTTTACAGAGTCAACAATCATGTCACACATTGAGTAAACCAAACAGGCGACTGAAGATGAGTCGACGCCTCCGCTGAGGGGCAAAAAAAAACCTCCCTGACAAGATCGCCTGTGAAAGGAGAGACAAAGAAGAAACGTCAAGCATTCTTGGAGCTTTTTATGATAATATCTTACCGCAAGTAATCCCATAGCCAACACGCCGGAGCCATTGAAATTTCTTCTTCTGGTGTGTAATATCTCCATCTTAGAGAGTCGTTCTCTTCGGATAGATAATAATCACAGTGTATGGGTAGATCTGGACGATTTGAAATTAGCGACTCGGGAGTTAAGGCAAAGTCTACTTTCACGCGAGGATAAGGTTGAGCTCTGGCAGCCAAGTGAGTTCTGGATCTTATATTATTTCTATAACATCTGTAGGAAAATGATATGAATTAATTTTGGCTTATTTCCGAATGTGAATTCTCAACATCTCCTGCAAGTTATCTTATCTAAATTGTTTATGACCGAGTTTAAATTAACTCACCTTATATCTTCTAAGTCAAAGGTTGCTACAGTGACTTCGACGTCTTGTAGAGCGAATTGTTTACCACGATTCAATATTTCGCCATTTAAAGCAATGCTTGATCCACCGTTAAAGTAAAGTCGAGCTCCATCACACCCGCGCAAGTTACTAAACATGTAGCAACCGCCAGCCTTGAATGTAGCCGATTTAACCAGATCGACTGTGACGTAAGCTTTGCGTAGTTCAAAATGAGAGCCGCTTCCTGTAAGATTTGTATAATATAGGATTATAGATTCAGGCTTCGAGCAGGCACCTTATGAATCATTAATTACCATTGGCAATTATTTCTACACCGTCTAGACTCATGGGTATATGATTGCTGCTTGGATTCCAAAGTTCCTCGCATATTTCAAAACCTATACACGTATCTCTGGTGGAAATAACAGCGTCCCCAATAGGCACAATCGATTGACCAGTTATATGAGATATCATTCTAGGTAGAAAATAGTCTTCCACAGTTCGCTCCTATAAAATGTTCTAATAATTGTTCCTTTTCTTAAGTTGATTATGATTTGTATTCAAATAATTCTGGTGGATTAATATGCTTACCTTTGTCCAAGGGGTAAACCACCTGGTTTCTCTATAGTTTCCATCTTCGCATAATTTCATCTTTGGTCTGATTAGTAAAATTTTTTTGTTAATGAAAGCTATTCTACAATTGTAATTCACATTCTTATGCATAACAGGCATTCCAACGTCGATCAGTATATCCTCGCATAATGGAGATCTTAATAGCTCTGCTAGCACTTCCCAACTATGTAGAAGGGTATCGGATTCATAGAAGTGATCCTCGCAGCTATAGCCACTGTGAATATGATAGAAAATCCAAGTTAGTCGTCTGAGTAAAAGAACTCTTCTAGAATTCTTTTAAGGAGCTTTATATTTACCATATTTCAAGTTCCGGACCACTCCTGTAAGTAGCCCCGGCTTCCTTTGCTTCTTGTATGCTTTGTAATATTCTTTTTAGATTCCCATCAAAGTCCATCGCCCATTGGTTCAGGGTACAAACGGCTACTGTTACGGTTCGGCCCATGTTTAAGTTTTTAGTTTTTTAATTAGCTTCTATGCATGCCAAACTGTAATGAGATTAATGTTTTGATATTAAAAATAATCAATATTGTAAGGAAATATAATAACAGATTCGAACAGAAGTTTAGACTCGAATAGCAGTGCAGAGACAAATTTTTGAATTTAATTTAATATCCCAGACGAGGATCCTAGAGATGTTTATTTCTTGATAATTTCGACAACCCTTAGCATAAGATTTATGAGATGATAAAATTGAACCCAGCTCCGTTGATATAAAAAAAAACCATCAATCTGCAGTCATAGAAGAAGAAGCCACATGCACTTTAGCTCATACTATAATGAATCTGATTGATCAATACTCTATACTTTAGAAGGAATACTAACAAGTGCTGTGCAGACTTCACTGCTTCTATTATTCTTATTCTTCTGCATTTGGTAGCTTGTGGGTTACAAGATTCTTGGAATGAAAAGTTAATAAGGCAGAGATTGTTCGAAAATCAATAAACTGTGTAATAATCTGAACATCTATCACATTTGTTTTCCCCCTCAACAAAACTTGTCAACTCACTTTGGAATAAAAAAATTGACGTCAATGGAAGAGATTTTCCAATGTTATCAATGAAAGTCATCAATCATGAGCTATTTCAGGAAACATTGTAAATTCCTTTGAAGTTTGAAATCTAAATCACCCCATATCCCGGCGTTCTGACGCAGGAGATAGTCAACAAACTTAGTGTGCGTAAAACACCTGTTATTATTTTGTTCTATAAATATAAATTGAACCCTTTTTTGATAGCGGGCCAGAAAAATGTCAGAACGAAATTATTCCTCAAGCAAAAAGTGGGAAAGTGGGGATATTTGATTGGCGGAAAAGAAGAGCCTGACGGTGACTGGTACTACTAGTACACATACTACCTTCAGAGTAACATTTTATCAAAGCATGTAACAGATACAAAATAACGTCTCCAAGATTTATAAGAAATTGATCATCGGCTACTGAATAATAATCTAAAAATCAATAGATTCAACCTACTAATTTTAATGAAGAGTTATTAATTATATTCCCTCGTATCCAAGTTGCATCAAACACACATTACCTTACGTGATCAGAATCACCCTAGATAACACGGAAGCGCAAGTGTTTAAAACCTAATCAAGGTAGACGGTTCAAATATCAATAGCATTCTCCAGTACTTAATACGTATAACAGATATCAATGTAATCGTCCTCCAAGCAACCATTGGCTCCACCCCCGTTGCTGGTTGTTAGGGAATAGTTATACACAGGTCAATCTACTGGCCAAGAGTTAACTCGCTGGTCGGAAGCCCTGATGTGTAGTCAAAGACTGACAACCATGTCTGACAAGAGTTAAAACATTTTGAACTACATTTTTTATTTTTTTTTTTTTTTTAAATCATGTGAGAAAGAGCTCTAGTTCGAGGTGTGCAAATTTTCAAGAACTAAAATGGAACGCTAAAAGATTCGGTATACAAATTCAATGGATGAAAAAACAAATAACTAAATGAACAAACTGCATTAAATGCAGAAAAATTAAATATTTCCAAAGTTGGGAGAATTTCTCCGTCTGCGATTGCTGCTATATCTGAAAGAAAAATTGTCTGACCATAGTTATGAATTTAAAGAAATTAACGTGCTAATCTTGAATTAGTATAAATTTTTTATTGAATGAAATCATAGTTTTCAAATGCTCTTAAACGTTATTTTCTTCAATGTTACGTGCCCCAGTTTAAACGTTTATATTGATATGTACTGACAGCAAAAAAACGTTGAACATAGGAAATGTGTATTTTAAATGATACATTGAGTTAGAGGCCAAAGAACTATAATGATAAATGAAGAAACTATAATGTTAGTCAAGTTGTTCAAATTATTTGGCGTTGAAGCGCTGAGAAATGGATTTCTGTGTGAACAGCAAAGTCAAGGAGCTCCAGGCAGCTCTATTTCCCATTCACCCTATTCCAAGTGAGTTTACTACGGAAATGAAGAGCTTGTTTATTGAGATAAAGCTAAATTGCTGATTTGTATTTAAGGCTCTTCTCTTACAAGTTACTTGTATATACATAGAACAGAAAATGTAGAGAGAGTATGTCCATTTTTCAGCATCGTTACATAACATCACATCATTTGAAGTTAAAAACACAATGCCGGACTATTTCCAAATGGTATCAGAACGTACCGAAAGAATTGGTGAATATTATATGGAATGGGAATGGAAATATGAACCCTTTTTCACTCATTAGAAGTGGTTCTAGATGTTCCACAAATTCTTTTGCAACTCCGTTCATGTATTATAGAAACAAAATCAAATGAATATGTCTCCACGTCATCGTTCAACTTTATTTTACATTAGTTGCTATTAAATTAATTTTAAATCACTGTATCATTATCCTACGTTGCTTGTAATTAATTTATCACAGACACAGTGCTTGCAAACTCAACGTTAGCTGCCCATAAGGCATAGAATATTCTAGCAATCAGTAGACTTCATGCTTTTCATTATGATACAGAAATTGGTAGCACATAAAAACTGTACCTACTTCAATCAGAGATGAGAGAACTAATATATTTAAAATATGGGCACAACATGTGAATAACTTATTCAATAATTAAATTATGTAGCCCTAGAAATACAAAGCCGAGATAGTTGACATCCATTAAACCAGATATGGACAACAATCGAATACTTTGTTCTAATGAATAACATACAGTAAAAATAAGAATAGGACCGACTTGATTAGTCGTAGAGATGGAATGAAAAGTAGAAACATTTTAATGGGTATGGTTTTATTCACAGACAGTTATATAACAAGCCAATGTCTACAAGGTCGCCTTGGGATTACAAGAAGAGATATAGAAACTGCTTTGAATCTATCGGCGAATGTTGCCAGATACCGCGATTCAAAAGAAGCCTTCCCAACTATACCAGACACGCATTCTGGCATCGATGGTATAACGCAGGAAGCGAGATGGCCAACAGAGTGTCAGGTAACTTTGTACAATCATTTTTCTTACCTCTTTCAATTCGAGCCAAATTTTTAGCATAGATTAAGAGATCGAATACCAAATTAATTCACAGACCCGTAACAATATTTCAGGTAATACAGGGCAGGGTACGTCATATAGAATATTTCCCTGCCACTCCAGAGCCGTATTACGTTCCGAGCGGAAAAGAACCAAAGCCAAAACCAATAGGAGAGGACTCTGGGAGCGTGATATTTCGATACTGCCCTATGAGTGCGACAAATTATGTGCGTATTTGCTGGTTTTACATTTTGTTCTTCTTTCGTTGACAAAAAATTAAAGACTATGAATAAGATTGCACAAAGTTGAATAAATTTAACAAGGATATTATTACAAATGATCCGAGCTGTGCTTGTTTCAGTTCAGCAGATCATGCATTGGTGGGACCATTTTTATACAAGAACCAATAACAAATACTTCAAACACAAATTTAAATTGCATAGATAGTTCTCTTGGTAACATTTCTGGCTGTAATTCGGATCTACAATTTGAGTCCAGATTTGAGTCAGGAAACCTGGGCAAGGTGATTAAAATAACTGATACTTACTACCAACTTCATTTGAGAAAGGACCTTTATACTCAGAGGCATATGCAGTGGTATTATTTCCGAATATCAAATACCAAAAGCAGAACAATATATAGGTGAGTTAGTTTTGATCAGAAATTGAATACTCGCATTTAAAAAAATTGAAAAATCATCCACTATAAACCCATTATTGAAACAGGTTGTCTATCGTAAACTTTTGTAAAGAAGATAGTTTATATAACGAGGGACTAAGGCCTCTGCTCTATTCAACAAAGGATGCATCGATGCATGCTGTTGGCTGGAGAAGATGTGGCGACAACATTACATACTACAAGAATGATTCTTCGTAAGTTATGCAAAGTGAATGACTGTGTTAATAGAGTTATTGCTTCGTTATTTTCATACAATGTGAATTATTGTAGTGATGAAGAGAAAGAAAAGCATACATTGACCTTCAATCTATCTTTTCCACATGACCATGACACTGTGTATCTAGCCCATTGTTACCCATACACATACACAGATCTTCAGGTAAGAAGTGAATCGGCATTATGTAAATTTCCAACTACCGGAATAACAATATTATGCGATTCATCACTTGACGCAACATTTATCCTCGGAATAAAACGTCGAAAGAGAAGCATGTTTAAAGGGTCAATACACTGTTGATTTCTTTCAGGAATATTTGGGTTCGATTATAAATGACCCTGCCAAAACCAAGTACACTAAACTACGATTACTGTGTAGAAGTCTAGCAGGAAATAATGTTTACTATTTAACTATAACAGCACCTATGTTCAATGATGATGCGAGGAAAAAAAAAGGTGTCGTAATTACAGCGCGTGTACATCCTGGCGAAACACCGTCTAGCTGGATGATGAAAGGGATCATTGACTTTCTTACAGGGGACTCGAACCAGGCCAAAGTTATAACCCATACTATGAAAATAACTTTCATTGATAATTCTATTCGAGCATAACTGATACGCCAACTGATCGTTGATAAATTTCTATAGGAGTTGAGAGAAAGATTTATCTTCAAGTTAGTTCCGATGCTGAATCCTGACGGAGTCATTGTAGGGAATAACAGATGTTCGTTGTCAGGAAAAGACTTGAATAGGCAATACAGAACTGTTATGCGAGAAAGTTATCCTTCTGTGTGGCATACCAAACTTATGATTCGCAGGTAAGTTAATATCGTTATAATACTAATATTGAGAAGAGACGAATAGAAGCAAGAAACGATGTTACCGATCAACAATCTAGAGTACCACTTTACATTTTATAATTTATCTAATAGTTATACATGCATTTTGTTACAGGTTGATGGAGGAATGTGGTATAGCGATATACTGTGATTTACACGCACACTCAAGGAGGCACAACATTTTCATTTATGGCTGTGAAAGTAAGAGAGGAGGATCTGGTGGAAAACTTTCGGAACAAGTATTTCCATTAATGTTACACAAAAACGCTGCAGACAAGGTACACAAAGGCATATAGTAGTAAGTTGACCCAGCACTGAAACAGCGACTCTACTTGTTTCAGTTTTCGTTTGAGAATTGTAAATTTCATGTTGAGAAAGGCAAAGAAGGCACAGGGCGAGTAGTTGTATGGCTCATGGGTGTACAAAACAGTTACACCATGGAGGCTTCATTGAGTGGCTCTAAGATTGGCTCTAGAGCTGATACGCATTTTTCTATACAAGATTACGAACAAATTGGGAAAGCCTTTTGCGAAACCTTGCTTGATTTTTCTGATGAAGATCCGACAAAGGTATGTTTTTATATCTTTGAAAATACAATTCGTTAAATTCTACTTTAGTTCTATATCAATTCAACCCAGTTTTGCTCGAATTTAATCTCTATGAACTAGCATTTGATATTACATTTGTTACTAACATAATTCTGATCATTTTTTATGCTGCACGGACATTTTCGGGTGAGTTGAATTTATAACATTTCTGTGCATAATAACGCTTTCGCAAAAATGTACTGGATGCATGTTCATGTTTGAAAATATGTCCTGAATTATCGAAGTACTGTGCTTGGCAAACAGAAATTATTATGCTGATACTTTCAGGATGAAAATGAACATGAATGTAGGAACGACTGCGGAATAAGATCGTAGCAAGACTTATGAAAGAAGGATCGAGCGCCGATGAGCCAACAAATATTAATCTGACTGATTACTCTAGGTACGTTAATACAAATTGTGATATCGATTGAAAAACAAAATCCACAAATAGCAAAACTCCTATCTCTGTAAATACAACACCGTGTGTTACTCGACAACAGTTTGATTATTTAAAACGTTTTGATTATTTTGCTTCGATTTTCTCCATCTCTCTGCTACATGAAATAAAAAAAAAACCAAAAGCGACGAGGGCGACACCTCAGACAGTTCTTCACAAGATGAGAGACGGGAGAGGGCTGATACGGAGTCAAAACAAGACACAGATGACAATTGTCAATACCTATCTGTGCCTCCGCCATCGCCGATACTACCGAGAGCAAAAAGCAATGGGAAATTAAGAAGAGCAGCAAAAAAGAAATTTGTGGAAAAGAATCCTCCAGTAAGAAAAAAAATATTGGTACGAACTTCTGTGTAAAATGAAATGAATCGATGAAATAATTACTCATCCATGTTCTCTGTATAACTTTTAATTCTCAAAATTACAGACCCATAGAGCTGTAATGGACTTACCAACCACAGATCCTGGCAGTGATTTATATGACGTCAGTGAATCAGGAGATGAATATTACTTGGAATCGTCTATTGCGACTTCCAGACTCACACAAGGTAATGAAAACAGGGTTTCTATCAAGATAGAATAAATATTAAATTGTAATGCAATGCTATCTTCTTCATCGCAGATACTCGGACTAATTTAATGGAAAGATCTGATATATCAGAAAAAGATGACGACGGTGGAAAAGACCAATGCAAGGACTACTTGCCATTGCCATCTATAGTTAGACCACGAAGTCTTTCGCTAGGAGAAGAATTACCATTGCCAAAGGCAACGTACAGATCAAGGCAACAACCACGTTGTCTGCTACAACCAAAGTATGTTTTTTTTTTTTTATTTCATGTTATGAGAAATAACTCACAAGAAGACGTACGTTCTTGGTATAATTTACTTTGTAAAATGTGGAATAACAACTTACATCTCTAAAATGAATTCCAGAACATCGCGTAATCTATCTCCAATATTCCCAAAGAGTCAAGAAGTACAAATAAAAATGTCCTCACTGCGACAGCAGATTTGGACGGGTGTTTCGTCCAAAGTTCAATATAAAGAGGAGAAGGGAAATCCATTTATGAAAAGTTCTATTGCTTGGGGAGCGTCGAGTCTGGCTTTGGCGTACCAAACAGACAGTGAAACTCTGCTAAAGTAAGGGAGAGACGAGTTTCTAAAAAAAATTTATATCGCAAATAGATAGTACGAAGTTAAATATGAATAAATTTCAGATCCTGTTCAAAAAAATTGGAGGCATTGGACTATACACAAAAAATGACTTGTGAGCCTAGGAAAGTTAAGAAGAAACTGTTGAAAAAACAGGCAAAGATAATAAACATTCTACCGATTCAAGTAGTCGAGGAAGAAGCCCCGAAGCCTGTGAAGAAGAAAAGAACCCGTTTAAAGCGTCAGAAAGCGATAAGCCTGAACACAATAGGAACAGAATCAAACGTAACTTTGAATAAATCAGATAAAATAGATTCGTTAAGGTTATTTGGCGTGGCAAAACTACCGAAACCAGAAACGAAGCAGAAGCAAGAATCTAAGAGAAAATTTCGTAAAGGAGGTCTGGTCGTTACAGCAGCCACAAACTTGCCTAAAACTAAACCTAAGCTAATCATCGATCAAATAACAGACACCTCTAGCTCAGACGAAATGCCAATTAGCATTAGACCAAGAACTGCTAAAAAGAAGAAGAAAACACTTGGGAAAAAGAAACGAATACTCAGCGCTAACGTCATGCTTGGGGCTATGGCTGCTAAATAATAAATACGTTATAGATAATAGAAGTCAATAAGCTCTAAGCCATCTCTAGATTTAATACCTTGACCGAGCCAAATAAATTTTACCTTACCCTAACCTAACATAACATAACATAACATAACCTAACATAACCTAATTTAGCCTGAAGAAATAGAGGGATGATTTACACAGGAAGAAATTTGAATATTAGTAGAAAAGAGAAAAGAGTTTTAGGAGAATCTGTCTTGTTATAACGGTGGTTGAGTTCACTGCCAATTGTGTAAGAAGATAAATATTAACATACATATTATAGTACATACATCAGCCGTATCTCAATTGGTCAAAGGTGGTACCCTTGGTGTAAAGGTGTGTACCCTTGTACACTTGCCCTCACCACTAATCTATATATATATAGACATATCTCCGATGTATTGGGCAAGTGTACTAGAGTACCCTTACCACCCTTGACCAATTGAGATACGGCTATCATGACATGCATACGTAAGAGACTAGCGATCAAGTGTTTGTACGAAATACAGTTTTCTAAAAATCTGAAAGATATTCATTCACTTACCTGTTCGATATTAATTATTATACACGTCGTTAATCAACGTCACGGTGTTGACACGTGCAATATATTTGATAACGATTTGGATGAAATTAAATAATGTAAAGAAAATTTAACCCTACTTTAATCTGTCTAATCGCTAATGGGAATCCCCGAATGAAGTATCAACATTGGGTAAATTCGGCGGCCATATTGGATTCCAATTTGCGCCCGGCAACTAGCGCAACCTACTTTAGATAATTCGAAGTAGTTTCAAACTGGCTAAATTATCCAACATGACGAAAATCAGATTCAGTATTTTTCCTAAATTGATTAGCGAGACAGCGAAGGAGAAATAAAATGTTCCATTAATTAGTCATGGATATCCTTAATTATTCCGCTATGGAATTAAGTATAGTTTTTGTTAATTGGACCCGTGTGAATAAAATATAGATATTAATTAAATAAATGAATGTTATAATTTTCATGTGGTATACGTATAACGACTGATGAAATTTTATAATAAATATTTGACTGACTCGCTATTACCCTAAACGATATTTTCTGTATTTTTTGTAACTGATGCTACTACTATTGGATATAAGTATTTGCTTTCCTGAATAAATAGATGAAGCTAACGTCACCGAGTTACGCGAGTAGGTATTGACGATAACCGAAGACGCAGTTTGTCAGGTCATCGCGGTGACCTGGATATCCGCCTATTGTTAAAAATAATCAGAATATTCTCAAGACAACGTATCCCATAAATAATTATTACGTAAATTGCCGATTGAATATGGCAGGGCTTTCAGTAACGTACTTTTCTCTTTATAAACTGATTTATGTATATAAGTTACGAAGTCAGCAGTTGATAATATGTATGCTATAATAATAACAATATTGTGGTCGTACTCTTATGTAGTTTTATATAAATATATAATAATATCATTATATTGTAGTAGAGTTTCGAAGCCTATAAAGCTTCTTGGCCAACGAACTGCGTAGAACCCTTCGTGATGTTATCTATTAAAGATTTCAAACACACACTATAACGTAGTTCCCCTTCTTTAATAGCGCGGGGTATATTGTATAGGAAAGTTGATAGTTCTGTAACAAGAAATTATTCGAAATTTCAAACTCTCAAATCGCGTGATCTAGTCTCATTAATTTCGTCGTTGTAAAATGCAAAATATCAATAGAAATAAGAATGTCGGAAAATGAGCAGCCGCTAGAAGTTACAGATCGGATAGTAAATCAAATGCGCTAGACGTACTACCGCAAACGATTTGAAAATCTATACATACAGTGAAAATAAATCGATTCTTCAGAAAGAAAGAGTATAATTAACGTAAAATTGAACCAAAGCTCTTCGCAAGAGCTTCGATTTCACATGCAACCTCTTTTTTTAGCCTTAGACCTCACGAGTTTCATAATCCAGTTCCGCACATATATTGTCTATCATGTGTTACACGTATTGCATGGAAATAAGTATGACAATCTTTTTTTTTTTTCATGTATATGTTTATCAACCGTGCATAATCTGTTAGTATATAATACAAATTCGGGGCAGAAACTCATTGAAGGAACATTCACAACCGAATAAAATTGGCATAATTTAGAATTGTTACCTGGTGAGGGTGAAAAGTCATCGTCACTATATAACACTTAACAATTAATTCGCTAATCGATAGCTACGTTATTTCCTAATCTATTTGATGCGGCAGGCGTATAGAGGTGAAATGATCTCATTGTGACTAAAGCGTAGCTCATTGCCATCACACCTTCGCAGATTGAAGATGATGAAAAAATATATTTTTTACGATGACAAAATGGTATACCTATAATGAAACAGATAGATAGATAACATTTATTGATGTCCTGGCAGCACGTCCCACAAGAACAATACGGCAGTTACACCTTAAGGCAAAATTAAAATACAGTAGGTATGCAGTACACGAGTAGAATACGAAGCAGGCCAAAACTGAGAACGTATTGTTTGCCTCCACGATCGTAGGGAACGCATCACATTAATCTCACCTGTTCATGACTTGCGCTATCGCAAACTCGTTGTTTCGATTTCCCACAATCGGTGGAAAATTAACTTCCATCAACTCCAATCTTTGTCGAAAAATTCTTAATAGCCGAAAAAAATTGAAGATGGGAACCAAATCATGCACCTTAGATTTATTCAACTCGTCATAACACGGAAAATAAAACGAGAAAGTCCTCGGACCCATCGTAAGCAGTCGGAATTCGGTTTCGGAACAAGGAAAGAATGAAACAGAACAATGTTTCATACAACTGCAAAACGGGTGGTGCAAGAAGGCGATTCAAGCAGCTTATATGTTCAAAAGATTTCGAATTTTGTTACGAAAAATCCTGATTTGAAACCCTATCTTGAACGAAATATAAGTATCTGCCGTGGAACTTGCTACGAAAAATAATGATTCCACGAAAGAGCTCGCATTCGATTAATTACGGATTCCAATGAAAGCGCAAAACTATAGTACAACTAATAATAATTGGCGTCAGCTCATACTTTATCTAAGTGGGAGGCGGGCGACAACGCAGAATATAAAAGCTAACGCACCATCGGTCGTGAGTCAGTTCGGTGGTGTTGCAACAACTGTTAAAACTTATCAACGAGCAACTCCGCACAAAAAAGGTAAAGGTTCGCAATGATCATCACAATCAGTGCCTAGATCGGTATTTCGATCTTCGCTCAATAGGGAATATATAATACCAGGGTACGACGGTCCGCTCCAAGGCGATCGCTTACATGGACCGTCATGCCCCGCTATATCCTCTATATATTAATCATATCAGACAAAGCGTTGATCGATTACTATTTACAGCATAACACGCGAATTGATTAAGATGTCTGCAGCCGGACCCGAAGTGGTTGCTGGGACGGCGGTAACCGCCGCCGCCAGTGGTCTATCAGCCACAAGTGTCTTCTTCGCACTTTTGGTACCAGCCATAGTTCTGTACTATGTTTACTTCCGAGTTTCTCGCCGACACATGCTCGAGCTCGCTGAAAAGCTTCCAGGACCTCAAGGATTACCTCTTCTTGGAAATGCTCTAGACTTTCTCGGAAGTTCCGATAGTAAGTAACACACACTATGTTATAGTACTTATATCGCGTTTTGTAGAAGAACCAACTGCAACTCCAAAGTATTTCATGACGAATATATATCTCACGATGATTATCTCCTCTATTAAGCCATCTTCCGCAACATCTACAAGAGGTCCTTTGAGTTTGACCAAGTTGTCAAGCTATGGATTGGACCCAAACTCTTAATCTTCTTGGTTGACCCACGCGACGTTGAGGTGATCCTTTCCAGCCATGTTTACATCGACAAATCCACCGAGTACCGATTCTTCAAGCCATGGCTTGGAAACGGTCTTCTCATCTCTACCGGTACGTTTACAAAAAGATTATATCCAAGGCTTCACGACGCGCGAATTTCGTTGAGAATTGTAAAGTCTGTAATTTTTCGCGTTATTTTTTATTTTTTTATTTTTTTCATCCCATTTTATAGGACAGAAATGGCGCGCTCATCGCAAGCTGATCGCTCCTACTTTCCATTTGAACGTACTTAAGAGCTTCATCGATCTCTTCAACGCGAACTCTCGCGCCGTTGTAGAGAAGATGCGTCGTGAACAGGGCAAGGAATTCGACTGCCATGATTACATGTCTGAATGCACCGTTGAGATTCTTCTGGAAACTGCTATGGGAGTATCCAAGAGTACCCAGGATCAAAGCGGATTCGAATATGCCATGGCTGTAATGAAGTAAGTCTTGATGGAGCCGCTATTCCTTATTCTTAGATCTCCTCTCACTCTTAACTTAACTTATCGTTCTAATTCTTTGTTATGTTTCTTTCTGTTTTCAGGATGTGCGACATTCTTCACCTCCGCCACACTCGCGTCTGGCTCAGACCAGACTGGCTTTTCAATCTTACGAAATACGGCAAGAACCAGATTCAACTTCTCGACATAATTCACGGGCTTACCAAAAAGGTAATCAAGCGCAAGAAGGAGGAGTACAAGGGAGGAAAACGCAACCTTATTGACACCGCCGCGTTGCAATCCGAAGGCACAGCTAAGGTATGTCTTATTTATTCAATGTCTCTTTATTCCTATTTTTTGAAATGTGATTTCTGCATTATTCTCGGAGGACTATCCCCAGGAGTTGATAAACGTATTCTATTTCATTCTATCTAATGTATCCTTGCAGAGTACGACCGTAGTCGAGGGTTTGTCCTTCGGTCAGTCCGCAGGACTGAAGGATGATCTTGACGTCGACGATAATGACGTCGGTGAGAAGAAGAGGCTTGCCTTCCTTGACCTGCTTATTGAGTCTGGTCAGAACGGAGTCGTCCTTAGCGACACTGAGATCAAGGAACAAGTAGATACGATCATGTTTGAGGTACGTTGCGTAACTCCAACAAGATTATAAAAAAAAAAACATTGCGAATCATGGCCAAGTGTAGAGTTTTGCTAATGTCGAGTTTTCGTGTTCGTTTCTGTATCACAGGGTCATGACACCACGGCTGCTGGTTCCAGTTTCTTCCTTTCCATGATGGGTGTCCACCCAGAGATCCAGGATAGGGTAATCGAGGAACTGGACGAAATCTTTGGAGATAGCGACAGACCAGCTACCTTCCAAGACACCCTAGAGATGAAATACCTCGAACGGTGTCTCATGGAGACACTCCGGATGTACCCACCAGTACCAGTCATTGCTCGCGAAATCAAAACCGATCTCAAACTAGGTTCGAAATTATTTGACTTTACTTCTTCTTACGCCCTCCGAAGCATTTTTGTTTCTACTCGTAAGAAATCAAGCCTCCAAAATTTCTAAAAATGTTTCACAGTAGCATTGAATTCAAGGGAACCAATTTTGTACAGATGCACACACAGAAGAAAGTCCTGTTGGCATTTATCTCTCAGAACGATAATGTTTGATTTTTTTTTTTTTTTTCTCTAGTTTCCGGTGACTACACTCTGCCTGCTGGAGCAACAGTGGTAATTGGTACCTTCAAGATGCACCGTCAAGCTAACCTTTACCCGAACCCAGAGGTCTTCGACCCGGATAACTTCTTGCCTGAGAAAACTGCGAACCGTCACTACTACGCATTCGTACCATTCTCAGCTGGACCCCGTTCCTGCGTAGGAAGAAAGTACGCCATGCTCAAGCTCAAGATCATCCTCTCAACGATCTTGAGGAATTTCAAGGTCAGGTCTGACCTCAAGGAAGAAGACTTCCGGCTGCAGGCAGACATCATCCTGAAACGAGCTGAGGGATTCAAGGTCCGATTGGAGCCGAGGAAGCCCGGAGTAAAGGCATGAGTCAAACACTTATAATATAACAATCCCTGATCCGTTGTCTCAGGCCCATAGAATAGCGAAAAGCTTACCTGAGAAGCGAGTAGAATAACTTATATCTTGTACATGTTGTATATTGATCTGAATAATTATAAAATTTAATACAATTTTTGTTGATATTTAACGAGCAATAAATCACACAGCAGGTTTGCTGTAAAACAATTAAACTCTGTCCATTATACCTTCATCCCAATCGACCTATTTCGCATTTCATCAAACTGACAAGTTGTCAAGCTGTCAGGCTTCCGAATTATCGCGAACATAGATATTTTCGAAAGATAAAATCTAATGGCTAGCGCACATCGCCCTGCTTGGGACCCCTGCAAGGAGTTTAATAATAAAGTGCTGCAGAGGTCAAAATTAGATTTCGGAGAAAATTCTGAAAGCCTCAAAGACAAGGTTCAGAGCATTCCACCGCCAAGAGTAAAGACAATAGCTAAGGCATTTAAGAAAGAAATCCCAGCGATTAAGGCGATCTGGAAGTCATTTCTACCTACTCTGTCGACAGAAGATGTCAGGAGGTGAGTGCAGATAGTGCAATACTGTGTAATCTGTACAGTGTACAGAGCATCACTCAGCAATACGATATTTTGTTTACCATTTCTGATCGCGGTTGAAAGATGAATCGTAGATCAACTTGACGACCGGTGGATGGATTACATTCGGTGGCTCATTGTCAGATCTAGTATATTGCGTTTCTCTGTATCAAGAAAACCACTGAAATACTTGTTGTAACTCTCTCCGCCACACATGTTGAAAAGTTACTAGTGTATGTACTTGAAATACTATTATTATTAATTATTATGAAAATCTTATTATGTTTACTGCAGATATCGCGTTCCACGTCACGAAGTAGCGATCCTAGAACTCGAAGAGACTGGTTACAAGGACGCTGCTCAGTACATGACAATGCTTTTCGCCTTAGACGAGGAGATGAGGATCAACGCTGGACCTGGGACCATAATTTGGACTAATCCTCGACTCAAGAACCACGTTGATTTTATAGACCGTCTAAAAGTTGGCCTCGCTGCAGCAAACCAGGCGATCCTGACAGGTAGGTTTCTCGTAAATGGATACAGAGTTCATTATTTATCATTAAATATACAAGCGAATCCGAATTTATGTAGATAAACCAGTTGCGCAAGTGGCTGCCTTCGTCGAAATGGCATTATACTTTCAAAATACGACCTGGGAATGGTGGTGGGTAGCTGAGCAGCTCTTCAGAAGCACCCTGAAGACTAGCGAGGCTATCGAGGACGATTATCAAACCTTAACAATCGTCAGATATTTATACGGTCGATTTCTCTTCAACGAAAGTGAATTTTATACGAATTTTGTCGCAAAAAAATATCTGAATTTATCATTTTGCGATCGGAATATAAATTATGAAAAATTTTGCTATTTATTCGCGACAGTGAAGGACACCAACGGGTCTTTAAAATTTTTGAACGAAGCTCGGGAGGCCTCACAAGGAAAAGTTTGGAACACAACGAAGATACTTGGCATTAAACAAGACAGCCTGTTCAGAGAATGCTGCACTCTTTTGTACCGCATTCTGCTCTCGGTGGCGAAAAGAGAGCAAGAAAATGACCCTGATTCGGCAGTAAAAGCTTGTAAAAGCGCGCTGAGCCACGCTGTGGACTGTAAGATCATTCGAAAACCATTTATTTTCTTTCGAGGAATTGAGATTATTATTCCCTGTATTCCAGCCGGACATGACGAGTATGTAACAGACGCGACGTGTGAATTAGGGAGAAGCTACCTTCGGGCAAATCAGGCGAAATCAGCCTTGCAGAATTTCGTCAAGTACCTAAATCTGTCGAGAAAGATACTAGACTACGAAGGAATATGTAATGCGCACATGGAATTGGCTTTCGCCTACAAAGTTACCATAATATCAAAACTATTTTCGATAAATGTTTCACGTCTTCTGGTTCTTAATCAATCTATTATCTTCCCATTATTTTTTATTCTATAGGAGCTAGGCGATGCGGTGAACACCATGGAGCACTTGGAACTCTTCCGAGAAACTGCCTCGAGGTTTGAACTACCCAATAAACTTGCCCAGGCTCACTATCACATCGGAGAGCATCTACTGAGTCAGGTAAAAAACGCAAAACGATATTTCATAGCAGATTATAATTGTATCATTTGATCAAAAATAGAATCATCTAGCCCAGGCCACATCACATCTTGAGTTTGCTTTCACACTGTATAACGGAATGGGACAAATGACCGAGGCTCATCAGGCACGATGCATCGCCGCAGTTTCCAAAGGTGATTAGCGTCTTCGATTTATATAACTAATTGGAAACTTTATGCAAGGGCAATTTAGGTGATTACGTATAGCGATTTGAAGCGATTTCGTGTGGAAATAAAACACGATTAGTACCGTCTGTTTAAAGTTAATTTCCGAGGTTTTATAATCCGTTATTTCTAGGCCAAGAATTTTTGGACCAATTTATAGAACAGATAATAAAATGCGGAAAACACGATCAGAAAGCCACCCTGAAACTCTGTGATTGGAAAAATAATCGAGTACCATTTTGGAGAACAAAAAGAGACGGAGACGAGTGTTTCGGCGAATATGTTGGTCAGTCTAATTGTCCTAAATTCATTGTACATAAAGATTTCGGCAAATTTTCTAGGCAACATGTTCAATACCCCCCTCAATGCATAATATAATAATTAAGATATAACATAGAATTTATAGCTGTATTAAGTTAATTAATATAGCAAACTGAACTGAACTGAACTGAATTTCAGATAACAATGATGGTACTGAATCAGAAAGTCATTCCTACTCAGATTGTGAGACTCCTACTCATTGTCAATCAGAAATCCTTGCGATTCGGAGCCTGGAATCAACCTCTAATACAATTGCCGCATTATTTGTCTCAGATAAAGTTGTAGAAGATTAAGATTACGATGAAAAGATAACAGTTTTTCATACTCGGGTCGTAAAAGGTCTCATAAAATGTAATTTTATCATTGAAATTGGCCCTTATGTCTCTCAAATTAAATAGAATGATTAATAACTGAGTAGGGGAATGTGAATATAAAATGCCTCCTTTTGCAATGATATTATTAATAAATTAATTACGTAACGGGTTGATGTAAGTCGTGGGATATTTTAAAATCGTGAATCTTTATTCTTTTTCTTCTCTATAATCATAAAACATAGCTATTCCGACATTTATCCTTATTGTAATACAGATAATCTGTATATGTATACACACACTGTCTATGCATATAATTATATGCATGTGTGTACACATACTCATACATATACTTATATGTAACTAGCGTAATAGATATAATACAGGTGAGTATGATGTTATTTTAAATGAAAAGATATTGGGCGACTATCTGACTGTGACTGTGATCATTTTGTTCAGGTGACACTAAACCGAAAGAATAGCTGTTCCGGTTCGTGGATTAGTAATTAAAGTTCATTGCATTTTAAAAAAAATTCTTAAATCTTGAAAAACGCTACGCAAAACGTGAAAATCATATTTAATTTTTATACTAGACATGTTTTTCTGTACTCCAGATATTCCACTCAACCAACTCTTCGTCTCATCGGCTTTAAATTATGAACAAATATCAACCAGCACAAACAGAACAGATTTTTGTGCGAGTGTTCTAAAGTTTTAGAAAAAAAAATAACAAGAGTCTATAACTCTGCTTAGTTAAAATCATAAGAACACGCAATATTTTCAATTTTCGTATATTACGAGAATAATTACTCTGAAATTACCGATCTATCCAGTTTTTTTAAATAATTAATATAAAGAACGACTCTGTATCTCCGTGAGTTTGTAGATTTGACATTTTTTTTAGAAAACTAATAACGAAAGCTTGCTATACTTTCGAAATTTCGGTATGTGTTCCCCCTAAAGTTAGAGAGACCATTTAATCGACGACCATGATATTTAGCTATATTCTATGCCATATTAGGTATAACACATGTCATACAATCGAATCAGATAATTTTCAATCGGTAAATGTTTAACATACATAAGACTAATAAAATTTAGTATATGAACATAATTAGATCTGAAGCACCGTCATGAGAGATAGAGAAAAGCCCTAGACTGCCTTAAATTGCGGCACTGTTGAGCGGCGCTAAAATATATCATTGCTAATGTACAAATCTTAAAAATATTTCAAATTAGTACATAAATGTTAAACTGGAAAGCTTCAGTAAAAAAATTGCCAGCGAAATAATAACAGAAATGTAAATTGCTCGTTTTTTGATCAGTGTCTAATTTCATATTCATCATCAATCACTAATTTCTAAAGTTCTGCTGCACATCCTCAGGTTTTCTCCAACCCCGGATCCCCACCTTCTATCTATACCTCGTTTAATACTCTCATTAATAACGGAAGGATGAAATTACTATCCATAACTCAGCCGTGAGGAATCCGTACGTTTACATATTATAATACAACCCCTCCCACTATCATTTATTGCGATAGTTAATACCAGGAGAGATGCGCATATCGAAAGAAGGTATAGTCCCGATTTAAATTGACAAAACCTTACGAGTTTGAATACACCTGGAGACTGGGATCTTTAACAGGAATGATTTACACATCTGTGGCGCTGACATCGAGATCATTTTTCAATGAATTTTTAGTCGAGTCTGAATCCAGTTCACAAGATTCCGTCTCTTTGTTCGTCACCGTATCACTGCTGGCTAATATTTCATTCGCAGCTGCAGTTGCTTCTGCAGTTGTCTTCTTTATCTCTTCCGATATGTTCTCCACCGTTTCAGCCACTGATACGACTTTACTCTCAACTCGTTTTTGCACCTCAGCTGTTGCGAGGTCAATAACTTCTTGCAAGATTTCAGTCACAATAGTCGGCGGCTGGATATGCTCTTCAATTTTATCACTCAATTCGATGGCTTCAGATTCCTTTTCACTTTCTTGTTTATTCTGCAAGCTGACTGAATCATCGGTCTTGTCTTTTGCGTCAATATTATTATCCGAGTTTATTGTTGAAGTGATATCTGCTTCTGGTTCTTCGATCAAAACATCTTTACTCTCATCTTTCAGTTTCGAATCTTCTTTAGAGCCTATCAGCTCTTCTTCTGTGTCTTTTTTCGATGAAACTTTCTTCGTATCGTCCGTACATTTCTCCATCTGCTCGCGACTATCTTCCGCTGAACTTCCGCTGTCCACAATTCTAATATCTATATCGCTTTCTATTTCTTCACCCGAATCTCTATCTCTTTCAACATCCTTCCCAGTCGCCGTTTTAGACAATGGTGTAATGGCTTCTTGGTCGCTCTCTTTCTCTGCATTCTCTTTACCTTCAATTTCATTGGAAGTCTTCTCCACTTCTTCAACTAGTTCTTCCGCATCTATTTTATCGACAGTATTGTTCGATTCTTTTCTCTCACCATTCTCTACGTTTGTCTCACCATTTCCCACTTTAGTCTCATCGTTTCCCACTTCAGTCTCATCATTCTTATCGATGACATTTGTTTCTGGTACGGAATCGGCCTTAGCACTAGATGTGTTGACCTTCTCCAACTCGTCGCCAGATTCTAATACTGGTACAGGGTTTTCTACGTCATTAATCTCTGAGTCCTTTACCGCCAAAGTGGATTCTTCGGTGAGAGGCCCATTCATAGAATCGTCAGCTTCCGTTTCTATCGCATCGTGAATATCTGGAGATTCATCATTTTTTTGTATCGACTCCGGAGTTTCAGATAGTTGAACACTTTCTTCTTCTTCAGTTTCGTGGTCAGATTCCTTGCCTGGATCCTCTCCGTCTTCTGGCGGACTAGTCGAAACCGGTGGTACAGGCCGAAGAGGCTTTTCATTGGTAGTTGTCAAATCTACCGAGCAGCTAGCATCGGGCAATTCGGTTGTTGTAGAATTTTGATTGATCTTCTGAAAATGACGATTGATATTCAACTTTTCTATCTTAATTTCTACCTGTTTGAAATGTGTCAATTCGTGTTTCATTCCGATAACTTTATTTTTGAACTCTGTTTTGCAGACTTTGCATACGTATGGATCTTTGAGTTTAAAGGGAAAGCTAACCATCATCAAAGACTTAGCTCTATTAGGAGAGAGCCTGATTTTTGAGGGTTTAATTTTTGCCAATGATTGAAGACTCGACGTCTTTGAAATTTTAGGACTTTGGTTTGGGGCAAGAGTCCTCGTCTCCGAACGTCTCAGATTCTTATCTCCTTTCTGACTGTCTGGTAATTCGGGTTTTAAAATCAACGGAACTTTGTTGCGTACCTTTCTCAATCTTTTCTTGACTTTTTCCTCCCCTGAAGACGCTGAATCCTCGCTCTTTGACTTAACCGATTCAACGTTGGCCCCCTTGCGTTTACCCTCATTTTTATTCGGCTTGATTTTATCTCCGGATTGAACGTCGTCAATTTTAGCTGGAACTTTTGCCTTATTCACTACCTTGCTCTTTTTGCTTTTAACTTTGACGCTATCAGAATCAGAGCTTTGGTAACGAGTGCTTCTCCTTAAACCAGAGGAAACGGTTGTCTCTTCAATTTTTGAGGGCTTCAATTTCTTGTTTGATCCACTGTTTCTGTCCGCCTCAGCCAGTTTCAAATTCCTCTTCAATCTCTGCCCCAAACTTATGTCTGATTCAACGTCTGGCGAAATAACTTCGCGCCGACGTCGAGTGCGAAGACTTTTCTTCTGTTCGACATCAGACTTCTCTTCGCTATATGAATCGTTGTCGCTGCTGATTATACAAATCGTTTCTCCTTCTTTGTTTTTCTCAATCTTTGGAGATCCGTTGTCTTTTGAAGTAGCAGGACTAAGAACATCCCTAAGAAAGACTGTACACAGCCTTGTGTTTTTAGTATCAGCTTGATTTTGTCGCTTGCGTTTGTTCGCTGTGCTTGGATTAAACGGGTCCATGGTTATCCAGCACATTTTACAAACTGTTACACCTGTACTGTGCAATCTGTACATATCTATCCCTCCTTCTATTGAAGTGTGACATTGTCCGCAGTTTCTAAGCTTCAATTCCACAGGGCTTGTCAAATTTCCAAGTTTCTGGGCCCTCGATCGTTTGCGAGACATCGTATGGCACTCACTCTCAGAGCTTGATAGAATCTGAAGTTCGATTTTAGATTGGGATATTACAGTCGTCTTTCGATTGACGACAAACGTGTTTGTCTGAAATTGAACAATATTTGTTATTATACGACTATTTCATCAAGGGAAATCGATTATGCGACTTTTTCTGAATAGAATAAATAGTAAAATTTGTTAAAAATATATTCACCTTGTTTAAATTGAAATGAATAAAAATAAAAATGAATATTAATATACATACCTTTGGTAGAGTGGCCAGTATAGCTTTACTCTCTGCAATTATTTTCAATTTTGAAGTCACCTCCCTGGCCAATTTCCTCAAATCATACAAGACGTCTAAATTGTAACGACACAAAAGGCATATCGATAAATTTTCCGCCTCTTCTCTAGTGACCTGTAACAGTTTATAAATAGTATTTAAATAGAAATCTCAGCGTGTGAATCTGAGTTTAATCTTGACACGGTCAAAGACTGTGAACAAGTGAAACCCAAGTAGTAGAGAAGCGGTGTGATATTACAGAGTATATTTCAATCGGTAACAAAAGTAGAGTGAGATAATAGGTAAAGTTTGCATGCATAAGGTTGAGATTAAGATTGTCTCTTACTTGTCTCTTGAAACATTCGTATATTTTCTGAAGCGGGTCGATTGTTGAGCAAAAATCTTTGGCTAGTGTAAAAATATGGCTTTTCTTAGCCGTAGATAGACACAGGCAACAAGATTTGTTTGAATAACTATTTTTTCGCCCCAATTTAGACTCGTAAGCGCGATGATATTTTTCAACAAACTGGTTACATTGACCCAATTCTATTGCACATCTGTGACAAATTTTTGACGATAAAGCTTCATCTTGGTTCACCTGGATTTAAAAAATATCATTATACAATTGTTGTGATTCGATGAAATGAAAAATGGAGGCTACATATTTGAAATGAACTTAAAACATGTTTGTCATTCGTTATCACTGAACAATATGTTTTTTTTTTTTTTTTTATATATATATCATAACTTCAACGGTATAGAGAAAAAAAATTAGTTTTTTTTTTTTTTTTGAGGTTATTGTAAATTAAATAATAATAATAATAATATGGTAGATATTTATTTCGCTGAAGGATATTTGGAATAAGAATAAGAATAGAAAATAAAAAGTCGAATTTTAAAAACAAACGCCGGATTGATATACACCGTCTATAATATCAATAACGTAAATAATAATGAATGAATGATTAGAGGTTATGTGAATATGTATATAAATGACTTCTTGGTTAACGATGAAATTGTATTTGGGGAATATGTTTACCTCTTATTAGATACAATCGGCGTAGATATTGGTGAATAAGTATACTCATATTATGTCCGATACGATACGTAAAATGCAAATCAGATAGAAAAACAACCTTCGAACGCTAAGCGTTTATAACAATAAAAAGAATAAAGTTAAGAATAAATAAAAAAAAAAAAAAAAAAAAAACATAAAAACTGGTTGTGACTTCTGTGTGAAATGTATAGAAACGTAGATTGGAGGGAATGGAATTTTCGTTATGTTAACGTATAGTACGTTGAGATTAAAACCTTGTAATAACTTTATAGTTTTATCAGCGATTTGTTGTCTAATAAGTAATTCGTACGTTTAGTAAATAGTGTAGCTTTTCTACCTGCTTAGTTAATAAAACCGCAGCTTATTCCGCAAAAGTATTTAGGGTTATAGTTATAGTTAGGTATATAATATTTGACGCGAATCAACTGTGTTATCAATAATAATATATTATTGAATTGAATAATGTAGGTAGTATGTAGTACGTAGATTTAATACACGTTTAAGACGGGGTTTGTAATGTGTATACCTTTACGGATAAGCACGTTTCGAATTCCTTGAGGAAGGATCTGTTCCCTAGCTGGCGATCAGTGGCTGTAAATATTTCCAGGAAAACTCCCTCGTCGCTTGCGCAGAGACAACAGAAATTGGAGTCTGTCATATTCGGTACTTTGGAGTGGTAAATAAAATTACGCGTTCGTTGAAGTTCGTCAAGGTTGTACAGATAATCCTTAATAACCGTATCGTGTCGAATTATTATTTATCTCTTTAGCTTTATTTCAAAACTAATAAGAGACTTGTATAGTTTAATTCACTATCGCACATTTCATTTCTTACCTTTTTCCCTTATATCTCGTTCGTAGTGAGACCAAAGCTTCGCGTGAGACGAGTACTAGTAGTGCTATACCGCGGCAAAACACTTTCGACAGATGATTCGCTATTAATTATTATACGAACGATAATAAACTATTTACTATGTAAAATAATTATTTTTCACCACATTTCGACTTCAAACTCGGTCATGATTTTTTTTTTTTTTTTTTTTTCTCTACAGTTATATAGCCACAAGATAATAAACTAATATTTTTAACACTTTACAAACCCTATTACAACGTACAATAATAACCATACGCAAACGCGAGGAGTCAAGATGGACGCGTCCACGGTTCGCGGACCAACGCGCCACGCCGGTTTGGCGCCAATATTGCAGAGGTGGCGCCACGTTATTCAAACTACTATTATTATTGGACACCATGGGAAATTTATATTTCGATAAACAGAAGCCCTTTTCGCTTTTTCTCATTCATTATAATAATATAATCTATAAATAACGATTAGAATATTTAAGGGATATCGAAAATTGGAAAATACATTCTTTACAATATTTCACATTCTGACATTACATATATGTTTTCATTTCTTATAGTAGGTACAGGGCCGGTTTAAAGGTGTGGAGGCCCTGGGGCAACGAAGATGTGGGGGCCCCTAATTATTTTTTATACAAGATAAACAATTCTCTTTTTCACAGTATTTTAATAATTTATTGCGAGACAAATGAAATCTTTCGAACATATCGCTGCCCCCTAGCAAGAAGATCCTTATTCAGAAAAGTTGGGAATTAGATCCTAATTCAGAAACGCTGGGAATTAGATCCTTATTCAGAAAAGCTGGGAATTAGATCCTTATTCGCGACGAAAACCAATAAGATCCTTATTCAGATTAATTTTCAATAAGATCCTTATTCGAGCGCGGCTGAAAAAGTTAGGTTTGCACCACTGCTTCGAATTCGAAAATCGCGGGTTCCGAACCGGGATAAAGCCCTGCACCTTCTCTATTATCTAAAAACTAATCGTACTTAACCCTTCGTAGTCACACTTCTGTAGAATCACACGGTAGTCACACTTGGGTGAAATTCACCCAGTCAATTTTCAAATGGTTGCTGTGTGAAAACTATCGGTTCGATCGGGATCAAAAAAATACTAGAAAATACTTAAAACATTCTAGAACATGCATCAAGAGTCGGTATGTCAGAATTCAAATGACAACATATTTAAAAAAAAATCGTAAATAGGTCAATTTGTTCATACCTGACAAAACGCAATTTTCAAAGATTTAACAAAATTCTTGAAAAATTCATACATATTTAGAAAAATTAACAAATCAAAAAAAAAAAAAAGTTGGGTCATCGGCTAATTTCTTGAACAGTTTTTTTTTTTTTCCATCAATTTGTTGATAACTTTTTTGAATTATTATTATGCAAAATCAATCTCCCGAGGATTTTCTACCTACATGCTTGATTTTTTTCAGATTTTTCGCACATCGAGAAGTATTCAAAATCTTCTCTGAAACCCACGTTTAGTGGGAAGTAGGTAAAGAACCACCTTAAGTACGATTAGTTTTTAAATAATAGAGAAGGTGCAGGGCTTTATCCCGGTTCGGAACCCGCGATTTTCGAATTCGAAGCAGTGGTGCAAACCTAACTTTTTCAGCCGCGCTCGAATAAGGATCTTGTTGAAAATTAATCTGAATAAGGATCTTATTGGTTTTCGTCGCGAATAAGGATCAAATTCCCAGCTTTTCTGAATAAGGATCTAATTCCCAGCGTTTCTGAATTAGGATCTAATTCCCAACTTTTCTGAATAAGGATCTTCTTGCTAGGGGGCAGCGATATGTGGATATTCTAAAATATAAAGAAACAAAATTAAATTATAATGTTGAGCAAATGGAACTTTGCGAGTTATCTGTTGCTTGTCACTTTTTTTTTTTTTTGGTTTCGGGTTCTCACCCCCTCAGTATCTCATACTATATGCCATAATGATGTACATAGAATGAATTTGAGATGGGTCGGATTCTTTTTAGAGGTTCCTCATCGAGTTTTTCTGGTTTCCATTCTTAACAAAGGAAATTTTGCCACCTTGGACATAATGCCATATATCTTTTGAGTTTTTCTTGTTAATTGCGACCACTATGCGGGGGATTATATATCTACACGATTTTTCGCACCATCATTTATTTATTTATTTATTCATTTTTTTCAATTTTTGTTTGTTCAAAGTCATTTATAGTCATTTATTACAGAGCATAAATAAAGAAAAAAAAAAAAAATTAATGATGGTGCGAAAAATCGTGTAGATATATCTGAACGATTCCCCGCATACTGGTCGCAATTAAAATGAAAAACTCAAAAGATATATGGCATTATGTCCAAGGTCGCAAAATTTCCTATGTTAAATGAATGGAAAACAGAAAAACTCGATGAGGAACCTCTAAAAAAAATCCGACATAGCTCAAATTCATACCACATTATTATGGCATATAGTATGAAGTACTGAGGGGGTGAGATCCCGAAACCAAGAAAAAAAGAAAAAAGTGACGCACCCTAATGCACATGCAACGGAGAATATATCGTGGTTGGCGGTTTTCATTAATTTTGACAGAAATACGCTTTGAAATATTTTAAATACAAAATGCCTCATTAAAGTGTAAGAACTTTTTTTTCTTTGTCAGAACTCTAGAGTGATTTTTTTCTTCAAATTTTGCATATCATTTGTTAGCAAATTTTATCTCAACATTGATGTTGTGGAGGCCCCTCTCGTGTGGAGGCCCCGGGGCTTCAGCCCCTGTTGCCCTCCCCTAAATCCGGCCCTGAGTAGGTACATGCTTCTTACGATTATGAAATTCGAAAAATAACATAATCGAATAGTCAAAATCTTTTCATGAAGTTAGAAAATGCAAACAAACTCCAAATTTTCAGAAACGATTTTCCAAAATCAACCTTCTGTAGTTTTTCAAAAAGCACGAATTAAAAAACCTATGGGTACATTTATTTCTACTTGAACATGGTATGATCGTTTTTCAAATTTTCTACTTTGAAAAATACCTACATGGGTTCTTCAAATCTTAATTTACATCAGATTGAACTCGTGTCTTCTTCAAAAAATAAAATTCAAAAGGAAACATCAAACGAACTGCAGGAAGCCCTGATACCTTCGAAAGCAGCATCTAATCTTATAATTCTATTGACAGTATTAACATACTAATGTGTGTATTGTGTAGATATTCATAGTATAATTACCTCTTTCTCCTTTCAATACATTCGGTTTCGGTACGCGTCTGGAATGAATTAAGCGTAGGGTTTGAAAAGTAAATACGTTTTCTTCAAAAAATACTAATATTACATCACAACCATAATATCTGTACTGTACACATCAAGTTCGTAAGAATGAGGATCTATAAGATTAAAAATCTCGAGTAAATGAAATAGTGTGTAACGAAAATGTTTACTACTCTCATAATATTTTCGAAACAGTCGTCATTTATTATTTTTCGCTGCATCTGCATTATTGTTGCAATTATCTCCATTATCTTTGTCTTCCGGTATCCCTAGAGACTTCGCATAGTGCGATATTTTTTCTCGTAAATTATCGACCAAAGTATAAGAGAAATTTACAACCGGCGAAATAACTTGATGATTCAAATAATCCTTAGATTTTTCGTAAATCTCTTCGGGCGGCAATTTTACCGATGGGATTTTCTCCTCGATGTAATCAAGCCCGACACACGCTGCGCTATCCATTACCCTCAAAGGTCGCTCCAGGGTTTCCTCAATTTTAGCGGTTACGGGACTGACTGCCTCAGCGCTCTTGCCCCAGCCCTCTTCGACGTTTTCAAACATCGTCTGGACCATACAGTGCGACTGCTTAACACTCGAGTAGAAATTCGACATCACTGAGGCTGTGGACTCGATCAGAGGAATCTTAGCAATTCGACTCATACACTCGTATTCTGTACCCTCTCTGTCCGCACCCTCACCAGAACCATGCCTGCCGTAGGATGAAGACTGGTCCTTGGAACCGGACATGACACTTACTTCCTGGAGAAGATAAAAAATCGGAACCAGAAAACATTTGGGTTTATGTCTTACAGCTAGTTCTATAAAAAAAAATTAAAAAAAAAAAAAAAAAATGTGTTTATGAATGTTATTACCATTTTTTTTTTTTTTTTAATTTTTTTAAAGTAATATACTGATTTTATGTAATATAAGTATAAATATACGCACGCTGTAAGCAATGTACACGATGCTGAATGCGGGTCTCTTGATAGGGCTAGATCTGGTCGTCGAGTAATCCGTGTTTTTCGTCATCTTATACAATGACGGATTATAACTCAATTAGAGATTTCAGGCCGTGTAAATAGTGAAAGCCTGAATCTGTGCGAACGATAGACGTAGGGTTTCACGCCAGAGAATCTTATTGTTAAAACTGAAACTCTATACTTAGCTCATGCCTTCGCATAGTATAGTCTTGGCGCATGTAGCAAGTTAAGATCAAAATTAGAACTAGAATAATTGGCATTATGCTTTAGCCTTGCAGTAATATTGACTTCGAATTTCCGGTGTTAAAAATATCCTAGACATCAGTATGGAATTATTTGTCATCGACTGAATTTAAAGATATTATAATCATGTGTAATGTGTTTTCGCACATTACCGCGAATTAATGCAATTCTGATAAGCACGTAGCACAATACACACTGACCTATTTTCAGCACAGAATGGAGATTGTGAGCTGTTGACTCCTCCGTGAAGGTTCGTTAGCAAACGTATTTGAATGATATACTATAAAAAAATAAAATATGTATAAACCTATATTCATATAACCCCCTCGTAATATGTCATTGAATAATTTACACGTGACGCGTTTGATGTTTCATCGTTAAAATTATAGCAACGACAAACGAACGAGTTAAGAGGTAGCGAAGGTAGCGATCGAGTGGTTTTGCTTGTTGTACTATACATGATAATAATTGTATCACCGATAGAAAGCAGCCTCGTCACTTTGTTCGAAAACTAATTTTCAACAAGTTGAGTGTTTCGTAAAGAGATCAATTACCTGCTCCAATTATATTCCCGAGTATTTCGATACGTAATGAAAGCTGCAAGTTGAAGAAAGGGATGTTCAATGTTGTTCGTTAATTTAGACGTTGTACACCGAGATGATGGATGGACGAGACCATCACCCTCGTAATTTTCGTACAAATTACAAATTAGTTGCTCTTCTGCAGGGTATGGTAACTCCGAATCACACAATTTCGAATTACCCTCGTCACTTTCTAATCGAGCGTTAACGTCACATTATCACCATGCCTTTCGCTGGCCAGAAGCGACTCCGTATTTATATCTTCAAAGATTATTATACAAGCCGCTTATTCATAGCGTCCCCGCAGTCACGTAGTGGGAATCAGAAGCTTTGGTGCGGCGTCGATATGTCTCTATGCATTCTAAATCGTCGCGGTGCCGATGCCACAGGAAATAGGCATGATACCTATGATTAAGATGATATTTGAGATTTGAGATTTGAGATTTTCTCAGAAATTTTTACTCACAACAGACAGAAACTCGGAAGGAGATATAATTAGCTGTTATAGTATAACGGAGCTGAATAATGGACTGAATAATTTACATTAGGGATCAAAACCCTACTGTATTACGTTACTGTTTCGAATCAAGATATTCATTTCGAAGCATCTCTGTGGGTGGAAATTGGAAACAATCATGAATTGTTTGATGTAATAATTTGCAAAAAAATCACCGAGCTTCATCATAGCTGATCGCAAGGCCACACCACGCTCTAAGCTTTATAGTTTAAAAATGAAAACATTTTGTTAAAATTTCTTTATTCCAATTTACATGTATAGGTGCAGTAATTGGGAATCCCAGTTTTACATACATATATTGTGTAATATATTAGTCACAAGTATAATTATAATATAAATATATAGGTATATATATACATATCTACATCATCTCCGAACAATCACATAAAAATGTATAGAATGAAATATCCGAAGATGAACATCTGTGAGTTTCAAATTTTTTTATAAACCGCATGTTTGAAGAAATCGCTTGATCAAACCTCCGAATCTGATCCATCTTTGATCTTCGTTGACTTTACCATGCATAAACACATTATCTGGTCAAATGAAACGATTGAAAGTATAAAAATCGAAACCAAAATCATTATGAATGTGAAACATCTTCTAAACACTGGACTCATATATCACGATTTGAACAATCGGCTTATTCGGCTGCGGTGGAGGTGGTACAGCGGCTGTAATATCCCGAAGAACTGCCTCAACAGCTTCCTCCCACTCACGCTGTTTCCTATCGATATCACTTCCTCCGTTAACGAGACCCGCAGTACCCCCGCGTTTCATCCGCGGCATAGAAATCACGGTTAGAACTCTCCTGAGATCAGTATGAAACGAAGACATGTCGCCCCCAGCTTGTTCACCTAGTCTCCTAAGTGCCTCAGCTAAAGGACCGCTTAGAGCTTGCAACTGTCTCCAAGATTGAGCATATTGCCTTCGTACCAATTCTATTATAGTACTTGTTAGCGCCAGACCGACCAAGATGTACAATGTACAGAGAAGCATGTATTTTGGTTTTTCTGAAAATCAGGTCAAAAAGTTTCATGGATCATTTTCAATGCACATATAAATATCTTGAATGTTTTACGATATAAGCGTTTCTTCGAAGCAGGTATAACCTGTGGGATTTACGATTGAAACATTTGTTCAATCTGCTTCTACTGTGTGCAGCTTTCGATTTTTGGCTGGTGTTCAATCATCAATAAATACCCACACCTACATGAATAATAGCCGTTCCATCATATTATTCTTCGAGCAAGGGAGCGAAGGGCAATAATTAATCTCCTGGTCGATGCCTCACCTAATAATGGTTAGAAAAATTGTGAAACCGTACAATAAATCAGCCCCCCCATCCAAGATGCGTATTCATTTAACGTTTATAAGTATGTACCTATGTATGTGGTCAATAGCATAAAGTGCGGAGAGATGTAGCAGTGGGAGAGATGCCGCATTTCTCATGCATCTGAAGTAAAGATGTAGCATATGATTTTTTTTGATTGGGTTCTATACGTTCATAAGTTATAAATTTTTTAATCTCAAAATTTCGATAACAATGATAGTTTAAAAAATAGTACATTATGCTACTAGGGAGGGAAGTGCGTGATTTTTTCCGAATGCGAAGTTTGCTGCCCGAGCACGAGGTAAAAATCACGCACCGCCCATGTGGCATTAGGGTGTGTCACAAAAGAAAAATTTTTTTGCTACGTTTCGAATGGATAGTTTTCGTCAAGACAAAGATTTCCCGCTCGAAAAAATTTTGATGTCCAGGCTAAGTGGTTGTGACCTATATTTTATATGAAAATGAAAGTTTATTAATTTTTTTGTTTTTGCTACATTTTAGTAAATAGTTTGAAGAATGATCACTATCAAATACGTTGGTTAATATCTATTTTTGTGGAAGTTATGAATTTTCTCTAAAAAGTGCGGCATCTCTCCGCACTTTACCATATACATTATGGTCGGTGATAATCGACTGTAATCTCTAATAGTCCGGTCTTTCACAATCTATAATAATAACATCCATCATGCTCAACTTCGCTTCGTTTGATTGCCTCGAACGTGTCGAAGCACGCGATCATCACGTGGAAACAATATATCTTATATTACCCAAATAAAATGCAAAAAGTTATCGTTTCGATCAGTGTGCATGTATCAAGAACGTTTTACCTTCATGCTTTTTAAGTACACATTTTTAAGAAGCTCTATATTGGCACTTATCTCACCCTTCAACTTTCAGAACCCGCGGCTCTCCCCTTCTCTCTTTTTTATATACATTTTATTATACTCACTGGGAACGAGATCGCCAAAACCGATGGTGGTCATCGTCACAAAACAGAAATAAAATCCCTCGAAGAAACCCCATTCTTCTTCCCATAGCATGAACATCACTGCGCCACAGGAAAGATACAAGAAGAGGAACATCACCGCAATGAATGCTCCTAAATGTGGATCAAATGATGATTGTTGTTTGCCCAAATCTAACAACCCGCATAATATTAGAAATGATGAACCTCCTGATTTGGGACTTACCCAAAGATTTTCTTGCAGCCATATTTTTGGGCATACAAGTGGCCGCTGCAACCGGAAGTCGAGGTTTGATCCTTTGCCCGACCTGGCTCAAAGCACTTGCAAACAGCCTGCCCCAGTCAGCAATCACTGTCAAGGTTAACGGAATACCGACTAGGGCGAAGAAGATGCAAAACATCTGGCCACCGAAAGTTGCTGGTACTACATTTCCGTAACCTGATTATGAGATGTACGTAAGGCGATCTATTAGGTGGTTTGAAAATGGGGGAAAAAGAGGTCGTGGCGGAAAATTTAAGATTCGAATTTCGTATAGTATAGATTGAAATTTTTTTCCCGCCTGGACAAAGACACACAGGATACAGCCCTGAATATTTGGAGACATGGATTTCGCGTAAAATATAGGTATACATCGAATACCCGAACGAATACAGTAAAGGCCAGCGGGGTGCGCGTCTAAATCCTAAAGGCGCGGGTTGATTGGTGTAAAAACTATACAGGGGATGAAAGTAGAATGTAAGTCACTATCCCCTATACACATATACCAGCGAGTCTATTAGAATGACAAAGGGAGCATACAACCAAGCGTGCTAATCCATGACACAGTCGTAGTTGATTAAAATATTTACATCCTTTGTTCTCGGGTTATTAACTGTGTCTTTTATACAACGGTTCACAATTATGTATATGTGTGTACTGCATGCATACCTACAGTCACTTATATCCTTTGGGGTCTTAAAATTCAGGACGCGAAATAATGAGCTGTAAAAATCCTCTGAATCCGGAATATATGGAGAGATACACTTACCTATCGTCGTAAGAACAGTGCTGGCGAAGAATACAGCCTGGAGAACGCTCCATCTTTCATTTATAAGGGGTAGATTCGCCGTCCCCTCGGTCTGATATTGACCAGGATTACCTTTTCGGGTACCTTCTGTTACAAGACTCACCAAAAGTCCGGCCTGCGCTGCTTCTTGGCACACTACTTCGTATGCTTCGAGTTCCACACTCACCTGTTCCCGAAAAAAGTCATTGATGATGGGTGTGCAATAAAGCTTACAATATATTGCATAAATGAATGTAGATGAACTTTTTCATTTTCACACTCACCAGTGTCGCGAGATTAGAAACGTCTGTATTGTTAACGATCGTACCAATGAAATGACGTCGTTGTATTTGTACCTCATAATGTAGCCGGGTAAGCCGGGACAATTCAGCTGGTAGTTCTAGCTGGCGAAATACCTGTCGAGGATTGATATAACAATTTATGGTATTACTTTTTACATTTCAACGGATTGAGAAGTTTTACAGAGGCTACAACTTTTGCGGATGAAAAATTGCTCTAACTTTTTCAGTATTCAAAGTTGTAGATTGTACAATATGGGTGGGGTACGTATAGATGTAAGTTTAGAATTCGAAATTCTATATTGAAGATATTAAGTTATGCAAAACTGTTGGAAAAATGAATAATGCAGAATAAAATGACACTGAACACACATCATATATACCTATCAGGAGAAAAAAGAACAATGTAGGTAATACACGTGGATGAGATTATATACATAATCTGTCCACGAACCCGCAGATGATTTACGGCCTCAAGCACGCATCCTCGTTTATAATCTAGAGCAAACGTTTTGTTATTTGCTACAGCTAAATGGAAGCTACCTCTTGACGAGTCAATCAAGAATCGTTGGGTAATTAGCGGTTGGATTTCAACGAACAAAGTGACGATAGCGGATAACATTGCGATCTGAGCGAACTGTTGATTTACTAATAACTCTCTGAATCGTAATGAGAAAAGGATCGGAAACCCCGGAATATATTAAGGCTTCTGTCATTTTATGGAGGACCATAGTTTCCGGTTTCTGTGACTCATTGTTCGTCGTAAATCGTAAGCGAGACATTTGCCTGCAGCGAAGATTTGATATTCACATTTATCACCGATCATAAGTTTCCGATTCCAATTCATGGGGCCAATCGACATATCCGGGTGGAAAGTACCACCACATCCCATCTAACTCGAAAAGTAGGAAAAGGGGTTTGGAAGGGGTTGGTTATTCGAGCGATTCAAAGAGAACGGGCTTCTGGTTGGAATGGTTTTAGGGCAGGCCGTGAGCCACGAATTTTTTGCGGACGATGGCTGTTGACAGAATGAGAAACGAATAACGAACGAATCACGTATACGTGTGCGTGTGCGTTAATTAGGATGATCATCCAAACTCAAATTAAGTTCAACAGTATTCAGACAGACCTATATATGCGAATACAATTATACCCATATATGTATACGTATAGAGTGTATTTCGACGGAATTTGTATTGGAGCCATTAACAGGCGCTCAGCCCTGTCGTCGGGGTGCTGAAAACTTTGGAGATTACTCTGAGCAATTACCCGGAAAAATTGAGAATTGAAAATGAGTGCAGCAGCGAAAAGCATCCGCGCTTTAAACGCAATTATTTTTTCATTTTCCTTTTATTTTTTTATTCAATAAAAGCAAGTTTGAAAAAGTCACTATGAGCACCTCCTGCAACGACGATGAGATGAATTTTTCATAACTGTCATTGTAATTTATTGTAATTTTAATTTATTGTAATTTATTCAGTAAAATTTTCATACAGCATTTTTATCCCATTTATATTCTGTGGTATAGTATCATACCTCGGACTTTATCTCGACCCAGTTTTTTTTAATTGTATAAAATACAAAGTGCTTTTTGATGAATTAAAAACAATATTTCTTCTAATTGCAGAATCGATGATGGAATTTTTACAACCATTTCGGCCTCCGAGGTTCTGTGATGATTGCAAGGACCGTCACGATATTTATAGGTATACCTAATGGCCGGGTCTTTCCGTTAATGATTAAGCATCATTTTCCAAGAGCCCAGCCACTTTACTGTAAATGTACGAAAGTTCTCTTCCAGAATCTCCCCTCACTTTGGACGCTCTGTTATAATTAAGTGAAACATGAATGTAGCCCGTCTCAAAATTGCTCTTCTCACTGTTGTGTTGTATGGACTAAAATTAGGTGGCTTTATGTTCAGTTGTATTTACTGGCACGTTAAAACTGACACATGGCGTATGGATTATTCTCTATGCATACACAAAATTTCGGTCTATATAATCGTTCAACTCCCATAAAATTTCTTGTTGGCATTCACACCCAGTTTCCTCGCACTGCCAGTGAATTTCAAAATATACTTTAACTTCGCCTTCTTCAAGGAATAAAAATACGAATAATTCCATTTTTTTTTTTCTCTTTTATCATGTCCCCCTCATCCCGATATCGATACATTTTACTGCCTTTTCTCTCGCTAAGGATGTCGCACAAATAATATCGATTATGGCCCACACGACACCTACAAATCACAATTTCCCTCGAACATCGCGACTCTTAGTGATTCACTCCGGGTTATAAAAACAGGAGGAAAAAGTTCTTCGTCTGAACTCTATTCCCTATATAAAGATACAGCCGGGAAAGATATAGGTACACACATCTGTACGAATTTTCCCTAAAAAAATACCAAAGCTTCTATATCAGCTCCCTAATAACCGTTAGTGCATAATTCCCCGCGTGATAAAGTGCACGAGGATCATAAAATATTCAGGAAATTATATCTCCACCCTATTTTTGAACGAACATCGGTGATATCGTGAAAATTTATCGGAACTATGCGGTCCTCGTTAACTATAGGACCGATATCGAAAACAGAGCTAAATAAGGGGGGTGCGCGATTGAGCGTTGAATTACAAAGCACCCCTCGCTGCAGGGATGATCGGTTGCTTAATGGAACAAAAAGGACAGTATAGGGATTGATGGTCTCTTATAATTTATTTATTTGAACTCCCTTTCGCTTCAATATAATGCAACCGCGAGTTAAATATGTAGCCGGGTATTTCATGTATACAAAGACTCGGCGTGGGCGTACCACCCGCTGCCTAGCCGCACTTATCTTTGAAATTTCGAGAGCTTTTTGCGATTCCTCGAACAAATCATTCTCACATACCTCGCGCTTTCAGGCGCACTTAAATTTGTATATATACGTAAATATATATAAAGGGTAGGACTGAAAACCTCATTTTATACTCTTCTTCCGTTATTATTCGTTTAATCGACGAAAGATTATCGGCGCAGTAAAAAAAAAGAGCCACTATTATAGATCATCGAACAACAACTAAATCCTCTGACTCTCTATTCTTTCTTTTTTCATATTTCGCTCTATCCGTATAAATCCACTGAATCAAAGTATCTCGTTTGAATAAGCTACAGAGTATAGATCTCGTATCAACTATGTTACACGAAAATAACTCTTCGAACGGCAAATCGTGTGTGAAAGACGAATGAAGATATATGGGTCAAACAAACCGACTGCCAACTGTTTGCAAGGTGGAATCATTCAAAGGAGACTAAACTTATGTCGAGAGTGTTAAACGGTTGCGGGATGAAGGATGGAGGGAATGAATGACGGAGTTTGATAGTTATCTGCGGTATCGCCGATCTTCTGGGTATTAAAATAGCTAAAAATTCGCACGTTATTTCTTGAGATACCGAGAAACTTATTCAATTTTATTACAGAAATTGCGAACTGATTAACAATCGCTGCGTCAATTTTAAGGCAGATAACTTACCACCCCACCGACGGCCGTGTAAAGCATTAAGGATAACAGCAACCCCACGTGACCAGCGACGGATTTAAATTTCCGCAGAGCTTCTGCCTTAAAAAATCGTCTTCCGATAGCCTTTACTTTATCATTGTCATTGCTCTTTTCACTTCCCTTGCATAGCTGCTCTTCGACGCCCACGTCTTCCGCATCTTCAGGACTTTCAGGGTCACCGGATCCTCCGGTACATTCACGAGTTAATTCTGTCTTTTCTGATACCATCATCGTGCTCCAATAATCACGGTGTTATAGACGTGAAGAGATTGCTTTTTTTTTTACAGATAGTTGAATATTGTAGTTGGCGGTGAATTATGACGAATGACACTAACACTGTTATAGTGTTAATTTATTTTATTTTTCTTGCCTATAGTCCTTTGTTCTTAAACTTAATTCAAGCCCATTGATGCTTTTGAATTATAGCTTTCATCGCCGCGAATCCGTAGCTGAATATATTAATAACTCAGAGTAACTCGTCATTCGATTTGATCAGTATACTATAAAATTGTAAATCATATCAAAGCCCATGTCTATTTTAGCGAAATATGTTTTTCTCATTGAAAAGAATAATTATGCATTGTAGATAAATGTTCGCATACTTATTAATACTCAAGATAGAGAGAAAAGTTTGATACCACTAAGTGTATGTGAAGAAGTAAGTTCTAAAACTTCACTTATAAATATAAATAATGGATCGCGAGCCTTTGTGCGCTTCTAATTTGTTCTATATATCGGGGGTTGCAGTCTTCAACCCCTTACAAGTTACATCTGCACTGATTCTCATTTTGAATATACCTATGTATATATATTATCAGACGAACTGCTTCAGTATGACTAAAGTAAATCCACTCGTCAGACAACCTTCGCGCGAACTATCTCTGTCCATTCCGCAATGAGGGCTGCTCCAGCTTATCGTAACACGCAGCCGCGCTCTAACTGATCTCGCGCAGATCTCGCGCTAAACGCACCTTCCTACTCGGGCTAATATTTATTTAAATAAATATGATATGCATGTAAGTGTATATCCTCGTCATCATCGGATTTCATACATTAGTTAATGCAATGAATTATACTAAATAGTGAACTAAACCAAATCGGCACATTCCTGTGTTGGAGATATCAGATTTTGTTCGATTTGTTTTTTTTTTTTTTTTTTCAAAATCTTTGAAAAAAAATTGATTTTACGAATTAGTATTAGCTTATTTGACAATTTAGAAATTATATTAAATAATTAATCAATACAGTTTGTAAGATAAATGATATTAAATAATTGACTAATAGTATTTAGTTTGCAAGATAAATTAGGCGCTTGATTTTAAATCTTGCCGCAAATATTCAAAAAAAAAATAAAAATGTCCGAAGCGCCATCTGTACAAATCCTCACTAACCAACTAGCCATCACACTTGTCAAAAATCACGTGACGTAACCTATTCGATAAAGTAGATACCAAAAATCGCCTGTCGTCGAATGGCCGGTGGTTTAGAAAATATTATTGGGAATAATTATAAATAACCTATTTATGTATTAATTTTTGAATAAAACAAGGTAGGTGAAAGGAACTTATCGTTCATATTACAATCAAATACAACCATCGCACTCAAGTCCTATTCCCAGTCGTCACATAGTTGTGTATCTATCGTATTATAAATTCGAGGTTATGTTGTTCCAAATCAGTAAATTATGCTAATCAAACAGCCCTGTTTTGTTCACAATCGAATAAACCGCTCGTTGAGAGAGACCCAGTAAAAAAATAGAAATAAAAAAATTTTGAAAAAAAAAATAGAAAATAAAAAATCTTCTACTACCGCAAACAAACGCTATATATCCTTATTTCAGATATGACTACGGTCAAGGTTCACGGAGGGATTGACATCCTACGTCTTCCTGTTAATCAAGAGGAACACAATTTTCCACCTTGGAATTTAAAATACACACAATCACACATACTTCATTCCAAATGTTCTCGTAGCGAAAATGCTTGCGGAGACAACGACGTCGACGCTTGTCAATTCTGCGTGTATGTTTAAATAGAAAATTCTATTATCTATGTTATTTATTGTTATTTTTTTGTTTTTGTATTTTTTTTTTTTTTTTCGTATTTACTTCAACAATTATTAGATTTTTCAACGCATAAATGAGTCGAGAAGAATTTAATCAGTCTTATTACCATTTTTTATAGATTCAACAGAACACTTGACCTCCCTCATATGCCTGATATGGTTTTTCCAAATAATGTATTGACCTTGAAGTATGGGGACAAGGCTGTAATAGAATTCAATGCCTTAGATGCTCTAAGAAGAGTTTCTAATGGCAGAATTAATCTTCAATTAGCATGCGCCGAAGCATGGAAAGAATCGAGGTATATTTTTCACCGTTATTTTAGTTCAAAACTGAAATAGCTGCGCAAGAGAATTTGGAACAAATCCAACATCGTTAAACTACTCATTCAATTATATAGATTTTCAGACTATACATTCAATATTTGTTATATAAAATTGAAAATTTTTCCTAGATCCGAAAGCAGCGAGTACCTCGAAGAAAAAATAAAACCATTCGATTGGACGTTTACCACTGATTACATGGGAACTATGAGTGGCTTTGACGTTGAAGAAACAAGCGATAAAATTGATGTCAACAAGCTGAAACAGAAAGAAAAGATTCTGTTCTATCATGACCTGACGTTGTTTGAGGATGAACTTCACGACAATGGAATCGCTGTTTCTTCTGTAAAAATTGTAGGTTTTTCTTCCAAAAACAGAAGTAATCGTCAACACTTGCGGAATACTAATTGTAAAAAATGTTCTTATCTCTTCCGTAGCGTGTGATGCCCAGCAGTTTCTTCGTCCTCTTACGCTATTTTCTCAGAGTGGACAATGTTATGTTGAGAATAAACGATACTCGACTATTTTACGAATTTGGGCAAGATTATTTACTACGCGAATTTACATCCAGGGAAGCCAAGGTTCAAGACTTACGTGTGAGTTGAATAAACGGTTCTGTATTCTATTATGGCCGAATCGTTTCCTTGGACTAATATTTTTCGTCTTCTTCATATTTTTTTCACCAGGTATCACCAGTCGTGTTTACGGAACCAAATGAAATAGCTCAATACTTACCGATAGTCAAGACCCGGTGCAACAAGCTCACTGTTTCTTCAAAACCTGTTGAAAATCTGGCACCGAATAGGCCGGAAGAAATTGAACCAATTTCGTCATTGGACAAGATATCTGATACTGCAACTACGTCGACGACAAATAGCACCGATACTTAGAAAGTGTACATTATAATATCGCCACGCAAGGTGCTTACTACTCGAATTACAAAGCCTTCTAAAAGAGAATAGAAACATTTTCATACCAATGTTTCAATCTGAGAATACGACTTTTAAAAGCGCATGACGAGACTTATCTTGTTCACCATGAGATGATTTTTATTCTCGCTTCTCTCATCTCTCATCTCTCGAGAATCATGTCGGTCCGTTTCATATCAGATATCAATGTATGAGATCAGTTTTTTGCTAATAAAATAATAATTTTAAGAATCAACATTAAAATTGACTAAAAAGTACCCAAAATATTTTACCTGATATAAACGAATGGAACATTCTTTCAACATCCACGTGGCACATGTTTTATCATTTCATTCAAGGCTGTGCAGTTTCTTATGATAATTGGCTTAACTAATCCATTTAGGAAATCTTGGTTTACTGTATCACAATAATAAGACTCTGACAATCTTATACTTAACTATTTATCATCAGTATTGACGAATATCAAAAGGTGATGTTTAATGTGCTAGAATCGCAAATTGTATGCGTATTATATGCTGTAAGAAGTCCGGAGTTGATGAATTTGTATAATTTTTTCAAAAAATACTTCCTCATTGATGAACATTCAACTATGTTAGCGTATCTTATCTTCTCAGAACTGCCATCTCATTTATAACATAAGGTTTTAGGGTGGCCTGTGTATTAGACTTTTATTAGATGTCGTGATACCAGAAAAAAAAAAGAAGAAAATTCCCTAATTCTACGTTGATAGTGTAACCACGATACCTTTTATAACATACAAAATATCGTCAAAGGCGTGGCGACCCAAGGCTTGATACATTGAAAATATATTAGTCTTAGTCTAACTCTAGAACGAAGATATATGAATATAATTCATCTTATACTTCGAAATTAGGGTCGTATAATTATAGACTTTCTATCGTAGCTTAGATTCTCACAATTTTCGAAAATGTATACTCAATAATTAGCTTCCTGTAATTATCTTACAATTTACAGCTTCGTCAGCGATTATAAACTCATGATCATTCATAACAAGACTGACATTTCCTGATATTGTAATCCGAGAATGAGTGGTGCAATAAACCCATATTTTTTGATACTCTTCATAAATATTGTAATAAAACGTATTACGATATGAAATTTAATCAGTAATCATGCTCTAAGGTACTCAGAAAATGATGATCGAGCCGATGTACTGCCCATCCTCAGATCATGATAAGCAATAGGTATCAACCTTAAGAACAATCCAATAGATTTAACAATTTTATTCTTGAGTGGGAGGGGTGATTTAGCAACGATATATTAGAAGTGGGTTGTAAATTTATCAAAGGTACTTTGGCACAGCGATCATCAATCAGTCAGTCTTTGAATTAACACGGCATATACAACACCACCGACGTTACTATGTGGCTATTGGTAGCGTTGGTAGCAGCCGTTCTAGTAACTGGTATGTCGTATTGTTAATTGATTAACTAAATAACGAGGGAATAGCATATTTTAAATGCCTAATGAGAAAGTAACGAATATATTTGATTATTGAACAGATGTTAAATTTGAAAGCCAAACTTAGGATCAATTCTATTTAAGACCGTCTACATCCTTCTTCATTTAACTATTCTATCCCTATTTGCAATAGGACAATGTCAAACGATTGTTGAAGTAGATGTTACTGAGTCAAGGTCCTTTCGACTTAGTGTAACGAATACAGAAATTCAAAACTGTTATGTCACACTGCCCGGTGGCACAGCATATGAATTACTGCCAAATAGCACTACTATATCGCTGATCGATGAGAGATATACAGTCTCAAGCTCCGACGAAACCACAACTTGTGGTCTATCTATCGATTCCACCAGATTTTCAGATAGCGGATCATACTTGCTCCGTATAACTGATACAGCAGGTGTTTCTCATACAGGAAACTATGAATTACGTGTTCAAGGTTTGTACCATTTGTGTCATTCTGAACATGTTATAAAGGCTTAGGAATATATTTGGAGTCCTTGTGAATTGAAATGATTTGATATCTTCGTCGCAATTAGTGGACCGAGTTCGGTAGCTCTTACCATTTATCTAATCTAATAATATTGCATTATCGAATCGGGATAAGATACTTGCTTTAATTTTTCACAATACTGATACAATATCCACTTGAAAAATGATTAAATAATAAAATCAGTAAACGCTCACAGACTAGGAAGCTAATGGTTACTGAATGAAAATTTAGATGAACAAGCTTTCACATAAACTGGGAATTGAACTTGCTTCAATTCTTGAATCATATAATATGATACAGGAAGAACAAACATTTGGCCAGCGAGTACAGTCGACCTTGTCGCCTCCGAAACAGTCTACATATTTCTTCAAACTCCCGAAGGAACTGTTCAGAATTGTTATGTAACTGCTCCTGGAAGTGCGGAAGTTGAAGTACAATATGGTGCCTCTATTAGTACTAGTGTTAAACAATGGAGTCCTAGCTCGGAGTGTAAGTATACATATTATTTCTGAAGGATTGACACTCTCCAATTACTAATAATTAACACACCGCAAGTCTCCAAGTGTGAGTTCAAATTCAATTGTATATAATTTCTGCAGCATGGTGTGGCGTCGAAATTGCTAATGTGAACAGCACGGGATACTGGAAGTTAACAGCAGCTGTAAACACTACTCATTTCTATTACAACAGGACATTATTGAATCCCGAAGGTAAATAGTCTCCAAAGTACTTCATAACTGTTTGTACAGAAAACAGATTAGCCCAAGTTTCCTAATTTAAAAATGTGAAATGGTGTAATAATATGTAACATAATCATTCATCCATGTTTTAGATTCTTCTATATCAGCTAATACATGGACAGTTATTACTCCGGTTATGGGTGAAAGCTTAACCGATTATATTGGTCATGAAAATGCTAGTTATTGTCAGCTAACAAACCCGCAAGTACGGAGAAACACTAGTGAAAATGAACATATATATAAGCCCATAAATTTTTACTCTATTGCATGTAATTAATTTGGTCAGTCTTGCAGTAGCTTTAACATATCATTTGTTGCTTTGAGTTTTCCATTAACATGAAACAGTACAAGCTAAATAACATTTTTATTCCAATATTTAGGGAGAACTTGATCAAGTGGTTGCTGGACGTTGCAGTTTCAATCTATCTGTAGTCACCTCTCAACATAATGGAACTTGGATAGCTTCCACCGGTCTGAAAGGATCGCCTACTGAGATAACTGAAACGATTGACTTGACCGTTCAAGGTAATGCTTCAGATAGACTATGGTAAAAATCTAGCCATGATGTCTCTTCGAGTCAAGAGATACATACAAATATGCTTTATTCCAGCCATCCAATACATATATGCGGCATCTTCTGAAAATAAAATTATCAGCGGGGCGGTTGATCTGTATTGTAGAGTTGACGGAATGGAAAGCGAGGTGAGCATTTAATAATCAGACTTGAAACTGAAGATTTTCATTCTACCATATCAATCAACTATATCCCAGGTCTATCGGGGATTCTAATTGTTTCTGAATCATTTATTTCAGATTTGTCGATTTGTATCGCCCACCGGTACAGGTGTCTCTATGGTACTTGGTGTGGGTAATGACAAGTATGCTCCTTATTACGATCCTGAGGGACTTTACACGTGCGGTTTGACAATCGTTCAGTTAACAGAAGACGATTATGGAACGTGGACATGTTACACTGGGAATGCGACTGATGTGAGAACAGCATATATCTCCGTGTCATCGAGTGAAACGGAAGAAACTCTCACCAGAGGTATGATCACTAGTTTTTATTGCAGTTCTTATGACTTTTGTTCTTAAAGCTTCATAAACAATTATTCAATGATCATGATATAACTAAAATATTGAACAGAGAGCATATTGCTACTATAAATGTTTTCTAAATATTTCAGCTACTAAAACCAGATCTGTCTCCGTCTCTAACTCATATACAGCATACAGCGTTTACAATGAGTCTTTAACATTGGCTTGTAGCGCTCTGACAAACCTTAACTATTGCTGGTTTGGGCATCCAAATGGCTCTTACTATGCAGCTTTACCAGACGTAACAGATAATGAACTATGGGCTTACTCTGGCAGCGGACTATCTCTTGGATCCTGTTCGATAACATTTACACATTCAAGTTATGACGATGCTGGTTCTTGGACATGTAACATGGGCATTAGCGGAGAAGCGACGGATGCCAGTGTTGAGATAACTGTCAGAGTAACATGTAAGCATTTCAATTATCTGTTCTAACATATCTGTAGTTTTATTTCTATATCACTAATCCTTTAAACTTTACAGCCAGTTCCTTGACTGCTACATTGGTTGAAGAAGGCGATGGCAAAGCTTCGATTCAATGTACAGTCTTAGACACCACAAAAGCACTGTCGTATTGCCGTTTCATTAGACCTGACGGGGTCGGTATCAACGCTATGTATGCTGATAGCGATTCTAGCTACAGGTGAGACTTGAAATGATGAACGAATCTCTGTTGGATGGACTTTGATCCGATCTATTCTAATCTGGATATAAATGAGTAGATTGATTTTGTCAAAGTGATCAATTATAACGATGCGACGATGTATGGTGATTGACCTTGTATATTCTTATCTATGTCAGCGTTTTTTTTTTTTGTCGTCGTAAAACTGTAATATAAATTTTTTATTTTATTATCCAGGATTACATTCCAACATAAAATGAGTTCTGCACGTTTTTTACATCTGATTATATTTTTGTGAATTCTAGTATGACTGGGGATATGGCTCAAGGCACGTGCGGTCTTAGTCTAAGTACTGTTCAAGAAGCTGATATAGGGACTTGGGCTTGTGTTGGAAAGTTAGAATCTTACAGCGTTGAACTATCGGATACCTTCAGATTGAATTCAGGTAAATATTTAGAGAACAAAATATAAAATTATGATGAATTATGTATCTTTTGCTTTCATATAAGCAAGTATAATATTTTTATTTTCAGCGCCTAAACTTGGATTGAGTTTACTTCTATTGGGAGTTTCTATTATCAAAACTTTCATGTCTTAAAAATGTCTGATGATGTATGATTTAGATAAATGTCAACACAATAAAGCAATGAAACCTTTTTCTTATGAAATAAAAGTGATTGATCTAGAGTAATTAACATGATAGTCAATCCAAATCAGCAACAATGAATTCCCTGTCTTATCTTTCACCAAACCATTATTGTTATCCGATATGTAATAAGAAGAGTCGAATCATTTATTGATATTATAGCTAAGTACAAAATGATATGGCTCACTAGTGGCATTGAGTTCTCTACGACACCAACGATCCAGCAATGGTCTCAAAAATAAAACTCTCGCTAGATCTTTGCTTTCTGTTAATTGCATCGGTAATTGGTAAGTATACTATAAATTCCTGTAATATTATGAAGAGCAGTTTTGCCATTTCGTGGTGTTCCTTCAGCTAGAAGATTCGAAAGTATTCCTGTATCGCTAGTCACCCATAGCAGAGGACTATCTTACAGTTTACATGTCGCGATTGCTAACGTTAAGTGTTTATTATTCCAGCATCAGATCTGCGGCGAATTTTACCTTTGAATTTAAAAATCCGAGAAGGGGAAGACCTTCAGCTCCGTTTGACAAAAGCATTACATCAAACCATATCCTGCTATGTAAAAACACCGGCACTTACAAGCTATAATCTTTTGAGCGAGGAGCCCAATAGCGAAGATAGAATAACTTATTGGACAGAGAATGGAGAGTGTGGGCTCGTAGCAAGAAATGTAACAAAAACCGACGGAGGAAGGTGGAGACTTACTGCAAAAAACTCTACTCACACACTCGTGGATACTAGCTTCGTTGAAATCTTGGGTATGCCAATACTTGAAACTGCTAAATCATATATGGGGCTCTTCACTTAAATTTAAAACCTAGTTATTTCCAGATAAGGTGGGCCCACAAGAAAGACATTTCTCAATCGAAAGTGGCCTAGGATATACTTTGACACTAGAAGAGCACAGCAGATATTGTTCGGTAAATCATCCTATTGTCTTTGAGTAAAAATGAGTTGCAAGTATTTTGGTAATAAGATAGAAACGCGATTTTGGTTGTAGATCCATCAGCCGCATAGCCAAGAGACTCTTTTGGTAAGTGGTGAGTGTAAAGTTGAACTTAATCAACCTACTGCTGCCGTCGATGGAAAGTGGATTGCAACAGCTGGTGTGATTGGTCAACTTGAAGAAATCCCTGTTAATGTGGAATTGAGCGTTTTTCGTGAGTACTGTAATCCATTTGGTAACTTATACTCATGCTTTCCGTTATTGCGGGAATTATGCATTCCAACAATTAGGGATTTTTAAATGAGTTAATATTTCCTGCAGGAGACAGACTTACAACTGGGTACACGAGAAACAATGACATTAACACCATAAGTGCATACTGTAATCTTAGGGACAGCGATAGGGTATTAGAATTTTGTAGATTTACAAAACCCGACGCCGCACAGGTACTGCCAATATTTATTACTCCAAAAATGTTGTGGTTGATCTACGATTTACTTCTGAAATGACCGAAAATTCACCTTCAGACTGGTTTTCAATTGAGCGAAGGTTTGCATCACGGTAGATACGGATACTATGGAGCTGGACTTGAGAACGGGGAGTGTGGGATAACGATTGTAGCTCCTACTATAGAAGATTACGGTCAATGGCTGTGCTCTGTTAGTGTAAAAGACGAAGAACCATTTGGCTCCTACGTCTGGGTTAACAATAATTTAAGTCACACTGCTGCCATCAGAGGTAGATAAATCCCAAGTGATCAAACCAATATTTAGATATCGACATAAACTAAAAGAATAGAAGTGGTAACAATCTGAAAATCAATTTCAGCCCAAGTTTTGTCAACTGATAATACAACAACCACAACTGTTAATGAAGTATTAAGACTCAGATGCCAAGTGAGTATGCCGATAAAATATTGCTGGTTTCTCGCACCAGACGGTGAAATATTTACACCTAGACAATCAGAAGCAGAAAAAGATGCCTTGTATAGGTAAATTGAGTCAATTCATTGCAACCCTTATCATCATCGATCATGATATAAGCATTTGATGCTATACAATTCAATTGATTCCTTTGATACAGATACATTGGTAATGGGTTTGGAAAAGGGCACTGCGGTGTAGAAATTAAGACTGCAGAAGCTAAGCATGAAGGACTATGGAGTTGTCATATGGCTCCTATCTCATCCGGCTTTGAGTTAACGTCAAAAATAAATGTTACAATCTCAGGTATATTACTGGACTAATTAGACTGACAATATTGACGATTAAGAGTGCAATTTGATGGCAGAACAAAGGAAATGATGAATCTCACATTAACGACTAGACATAAATTTCAGAAACACCTCTAGCGGCTAGGGATCGGCATATTACTACCGGAGATCAAGGTACTCTGACTTTGGAATGCAGAACTGTTCCGGAATCTATTGCAATTGACTATTGTAGATTTCTTATGCCAGATGGTACCGGAATACACATCGGTGATGAAGTAACAGAAAATAAGTATGAAATATTCGATTTTGAAGAGTGCTTAATGTTCCGTGAATCAGACAGACGTAGTACATTATGCTGATGCATTTTTTCTTCCAATTTCTTTCAGCCCTTTGATACTTGACAATTCACACTACTGGTATAGTGGTGCTGGTTTGAAATTTGGCGAGTGCGGATTAAGAGTCGGTACAATTTCATCTAAACACTTTGGTAACTGGACTTGTGCCGCCCAATTAGAGTCTGGTGAAAAAAACTTGGAAGTGTTTGATACAATCATTGTTGATCAGGGAGAGCAAACTTCATCTGCTATTAATGATGGTAATAAATGACGATTTTTCCATTTCTGATAACAGTTATAAAACGCATAAAATTCAAACTGCAGAAAAAGGAAGAAAAGAAAAGGCTTATTATCAAACCAAAAGATATTTTATTGATGAATCTTTCGAAGGTCATTTTAATGAGATATCAAATGCTAGGCAAAATCATTGGTATACCTAATAATTGTATTTATTTTTTACTTCAATATTAGACAATTTGACTGCTGGTGCAACAACTGGCATAGTATCTGGAGTTCTAATATTGGTCGGATTGTTGGCAGCAGGATCTGTGTACGCGGTGAAAAAGATTCGGGCCAGAGGATTTCAGGTAATTTTTAGTAGTAAATAAAAGAGGTGAAATTCAATTTTTGTTTTACATTCTTATATTTGAGACTAATGTAATTAGAACGGTTTGATTAAATTAAAGAATCGTTTTTATTGTGTTGCAGAACCACATCAGTGGAGTTGATACAATATCTATATCAGCGTCTTCCCAGAATTCGGGATCGACGAATTCTGACATGAGCTTACAAGAGATGACTTCAAGAAGAGAGAATTAGTCATACCGAATATTACTCTAAGGGCTAAATAAAGTCTCTGCTCTTTATTCGTAGTTGAAAAAAAATAGTGTCGTAGATTCTTTAGGTATGAATGATTATTATTAGAATCACTGAAATTTGTAGAGAGAAAATAATCATTTATCGTAATCACGAGATGTGATGCAATTAATTTTCTACCTCTCCCATAATTCTTGTAATTATTTACAGATATAAATTTGAAAAACGAACAAGTAGAGAGGTCGTGGATTTAGAAAAAAGAAAAAAATCATAATTTCAAATGGTCATTTCATATTATAATCGTGTTTATTTCTATTGCAATAAAGTTGGAAGCGATACAATTCTTTAAATATCAAAAAATAAGGTTCTCTAGAATTTTGAATTTCGCGCGCTAGATGATGGCACGTTCGAATCGTGTGAAGTTAGCACCTAACCCGCTTCATCAGCACGTGATTGACTTTCGAATAATATCGCATCGCGCTATCCATGTGGTTTAAAAATGCGACAACTTCAGACCATGAGCCTCGGTCACTGTTGAAATTGTGAGGAAGAACCGGTGCGCGTATTTTATCATTATAAAAAAGCTATATAATTTTCATGTTTGAAAAAGTCGCTAATAGCGAATATTATACTCGTAAAAAGTAGTGAAAAAGTGTGAAATATATAATTATGGGTAAAGCAAAGAAGGGTAAACGGGCTGGCAAGGAGGAAGAAATGTAAGTTTATTTTCAGACAGATTGCAGCATTTCGCATGCCTTGTGAAGGTCGACTACGTAAATGTTTATTACTCTTCATTTATTTTCAAATATTCTTCAATATCGAATTATACTCATTATTCAACAAATAATAAACCGCAATATATGATCAAACCTTATTCTCGTAATCAGGGAACATATGTTATACTATGCATCTTATAGGTTATGTTGATCGCTCACAAGAGGCTTGTTACACTGTTACCAGATTTTACACTTTTCACTAGAATAAGAAATTTTCACCTCCTATTGGGCGAGTGTTAAAAATTGTAAGAGAAGTGTAGAAGGTGTAAGCTAAGATGAACAAACCAAGTTACAACCTCTTCATTTATTTATTAGTCACCGTTTAATTAAATAATTCAATCGAAGAAATTCTTTTCCCAAAAGTATAAATCTGCTGCGAACTTGGGATCTTCGTATTTCGATATTAGATATAGATAACCTAGTCATTTATTACCGTTATAAAAATGTAGGGATAGCGACGTTGATATGGAAGAACAGGCCGTCGAAGAACCTGCGAAAACCAAAACCAAGGGAAAGGATAAAAAGAAGAAGCAGGGATCGGATGTAGGCTCTGGAAAATCTAGTGAGAAACAGAAAGAGGAATCGGTCGACGAGTCAGAAGACGAGAAGCCCAAAGCTAAGGGAAAAGCTAAGAAGGGAAAAAAGGCACAGGATTCTGACGAGGAAACCGAAAAGCCAAAAGTTGTTGCTAAAACAAATGTGAAAGGTATAAAAATTGTGCTAATTCATTCGTTTAACTTTTGTCTCGGGAAGGGTGAAAGCTTTACACACGTTATCACATTTCTACGCTGATTTCTAACCAGAATATAATTCTTATTTTAGCTAAAGGTGGCTTTGCCCTACTCGAAGTAGAGGGTGACGACGATGACGACGAAGATATTAAAATTAGCGATAGCGATTCTGATGAACCTATAAACGTACAAACTAGCAAACAGCAGAAAAAACAAGAGCCTCAAGGAAAGAAAGGAAAGAAAGGTGAGAAAAGTCTTTTGATTTCTTTATGCATTGTAATTTATTTGGTTTAGTTACATTCTGTATATGGTTAATGACTTTTCTGGTTCTTTAATTCTTCTTTTTTTTTTTACATATGTTAGGCAAGAAGAAGCGTAACGACAGTGATGAAGACATAGAGAAAGTATTGGCTGAATTAGAGTTGGAATATTCTGGTCAGAAAAAAGATACGCAAGTTGAAGTAAAGGAGGAAACCGTTCCAGATAATGATAAATCGGATCAGGCTAAATCGAAAAAAGTTAGCGAAGAGGGAAACGAGGATAAGGAAGATGAGAATAACGAAAATGAAGGTGAAGGTGGAACCGTTAAGTCGGCTGCTCAAAAAAAGAAGGAAAAGAAGGAAAGGGAAAAGCAGAAGAAACTAGCCCAGAAAAAAGCGGTAAGTTATCACAGAGTTGTTTCCAAATTTTCATTAAATCTATCGAATTAGCTGAGTTATTTAATAACTACCTATTTAACTTCATAGGAAGCTGCAAAAAAGTCTGACGGCCCTACCGAGCCACAAGAAGAAAAAACTGAAGCATCAGATAAGCCAGAAGAACCAGAAAAATCGAAACCTACCAACAAGCAGACGGAGCCTATAGAACAAGAAGCTGAAGTTGACGAGGGCGAGGATGACGATGGTGATGAAGATAGCAAAAAGAAGAAAAAGAAAGGAGCTGTTAAGGAAGATCCCAAGGACAAAGGTAAGGCTTGAAAGAATCTATTTTCAATCTTTGTCGAGATTTACAGTTTTTATTGTCATAACAATCTAGTTGCCAGATCATATAATCAAGTTTTGTCTTTGTGTTTTTTTTTTTTTTTTTGAATAGATAAAGGAAAAGGTCCCGGTAAGAAAACTATTGCTGCAATGCAAGAAGCTTTGAAGAAGCTAAAAGAGGATGAAGAGAAATTGAAACGAGAGGAAGAAGAGAGAATAAGAGAAGAAGACGAAAGGGAGACTGCTAGATTAAAACAACTACAACTAGAGCAAGAGAGAAAAGAGAAAAAGAAACTGAAGGAGAAACAGAGGAAAGAAAGATTGAAAGCTGAGGGAAAACTACTGACCAATAAACAAAAATTAGACAAGGCAAAAGCTCAGGTCCTGATCGAGGCTCGCAGAGCTAACGGCATAGATTTGCCAGATGTTGGGGAGAAGAAGGCTAGACCAGGTGGGTGGTACTTGTATTTTTATATTTGGGGATTTAAGAACGAATTTCATTAGCACCTGTTTAATTTAAACCATCAATTGCTTTCTAGGTACGAGAGTGAGGCCCAACAAAATGAAGCAGCAGCTAAGCGTAGAAGAAAAAGAGAAAGACGACGAAAAGAAAGTAGTAGTAGAGGGTGGAGAAAACCCGGAACAAGTAGAGGTGGAAATAGTGGATCAGCAGTTGCCGGAGGAGCCAAAGAAAGAGGCTGAGGTGAAGGATTCTTGGGATGCGGATTCCACGGAGGAGGAGGAGGAGCAAGAAGAGGGTATCTATCCACAGTTATTTTATCTTATTAATTCTTTGACGATCTTTCTTATACTCGATGTTAAAAGCGAAAGTATTTTAATTCCTGAAATCTTATCTAATTTTTTTAAAGATCAATCTGAGGATATATCTAAACCCGAAAAGCAAACGAAGCAGAAGAATGTGAAGCAGCAACAATCAGCATCTAAGAAAAATTCGTTGGAAAGTGGATCCAAGAGCGGCAGTGGTACTGAATCAGAATCAGAATCCGATTCGGAGGATGACAGTGAACCAGATGATAAAATGACCGATGCTGAACGAAAGAAGGAACGAGCTAGGGTCAGGATACAAACTCGTAGAATTGAAGCCGAGAAGAATAAAACTTTGGATAATCTTCGTGCAGCTGTTGTGTGCGTCTTGGGGCACGTAGATACTGGGAAAACTAAAATTCTGGATAAACTTAGGAGAACTAATGTTCAAGATGGGGAGGCAGGCGGTATTACTCAACAAATTGGTGCTACAAACGTTCCCATAGATGCGATTCAAGACTCTACTAGATACGTCAAGGGCGTAAGTTCTGTTTTGTTCTAAGTTATCAACTATAAAAAAAAAAAAAAAATCGATCACAGACTCCTAAAAAAAACTTTACATTTTAGTTTGCAGATAAAAAGTTCAGGATTCCTGGCCTCCTGATCATCGACACTCCCGGTCACGAGTCTTTCAGCAATTTGCGTAACAGGGGATCATCTCTTTGCGACATAGCTATTCTAGTAGTTGACATTATGCACGGACTAGAGCCGCAGACAATAGAAAGTATCAATTTGCTCAAGGCGAAAAAATGCCCGTTCGTTGTTGCCTTGAATAAAATAGATAGGTAATTGTTTTCTGCGTTGAACATCGATTGTTAACAAACAGTTTAAATTTTTTTGTATTTTTCGTTTATATCTAACACTCTCCGCTCTTTATATCACCAGGTTATACGACTGGCAAACAATGGCCAGAAAAGACGTCCAAGATATTGTTAAAAATCAAGCGCCAAACACACTACGCGAATTCGAGACTCGTAGCAAGGAAGTAATTGTACAATTTGCTGAACAAGGATTGAACGCAGCAGTATTTTACGATAATCCAGATCCTAGAAGTTACATTTCTCTAGTTCCAACCAGCGCCGTCACAGGTGACTACATAAAAAATGTTTTCAATATTTATTCAGTGATTAAAGAAAATTATTAACAATATTTAATTGTTACATTTACAGGCGAAGGAATGGGAAATCTTCTCGGACTTGTTGTCGATGCCTGCCAAGGACCTCTAGCAAAGCGTTTAATGTTCAGCGAAGAATTACAGGCTACTGTATTGGAGGTCAAAGCTCTCCCTGGTCTCGGTACTACAATAGATTGCATTCTAATCAATGGAACATTGAAGGAAGGCGATACTATGATAGTGGCTGGAACAGACGGTCCTATAGTAACGCAGATACGATCCTTGTTGATGCCACAGCCTCTGAAAGAACTTAGAGTGAAGGTAATAGTTGAATAAGTTATAATTATTCAATTTATTCGTTTATTATCCTTTTTATTTTGCTCAGTAGAACAATGTTACATGAATTAAGATAATTGGCTATTGGTCGGAGAAGATGAGATAATTGTGATAGAAATTTATTCATATAATACAAAGGACGAGTTTCTATGAAAAAAAAAAAACTCTATTTTTTTCATGGAAGTGATAGAATCAGTTTTTCTACCCTTTGACTTTTGCTTTTATGAATAGAATGACTATAATATAATCTGAAATTGTACGTAACTACAAGCTATAATAATGTTTAATTTTAATATTTTCAGAACGCCTATATCGAATATAGGGAAATTAAAGCAGCCCAGGGTGTTAAAATCGCTGCTAAAGATTTAGAAAAAGCTATAGCAGGTGAATATTTTTTATAGCATGGCAATTTAAGATGAGAAAACTGAATGATCACAAAGTTCTTTCTTTATCAATTCTAATATATTATTTCTAATTATTTTTAGGTCTGAATTTACTAGTCGCACAAAAGCCAGACGAAGTTGAATTACTCAGAGAAGAAACTGCCAGAGAATTAACCAGTGCTTTAAAACATATAAAACTAGCTGAGAGAGGCGTCTATGTACAGGCGTCTACCCTAGGAGCCCTAGAAGCTCTACTAGATTTTCTTAAGACCAGCAAAATTCCGGTGAGTCAAGAGACAAAATTTTTTCATTTAATTTTCTCGTTCTTATATCATTCTCATTGGATTCGTTAGAAAAATGACTTTTACTCATTTCGACGAATCTTTACGTTTTTTTTTTTTTTTTTTTTTTTTTTTATTGTTTGAAAAAAAAAACCGTCAAAAGAGATATTAAGGCTTGGCAAACTCTCGTCGTACTATCTAAGAAATGACACAACGAAAAAGTCTAGAATTTATAAGATTTCACACTTGAATGATGATCATGAAAAATTGCCATTTATCGTTTGGTAAAAACGTTCGTTACTTAACGAAAAAAAAAAAAAATATATATATATTCAATAAAAAATTGTGTTTTTCCGAGCTGGAAAATGAGGGATTAGTAGTTTTCCCAATAATAGCATAAGTTTTGTTGTCAATTTTTGAAAATTGAAAATTAACAACGACTAAATTCTCACATCTTTGAAATAAGATGGAATTTTTTTTCAACGAAATAATAATTTGTGAATCGAAATCTTGAGCCACGTATAAACGCGCAGTTTGATGAATGGCTAGAAAATCGAGAAAAAAAATGATGTTTTCCAAAAAGCGTTTATATATATAACGAAATTCAAAGTTAGAGTAAAGATTGATTGTGAGTCTGGAAAGTCAGTCAGTCAGTAAGTCAGTCAGTCAGTCACCCAATGGGCAGGGTAGCGAGGCAGTAACGCCAGAACGCGGGGCAACCACCAATCAGCCACTTCCTTCTTAACAGTTTAGCAGGATACGGCTCGTTGCTTGCGCACAGTAGTTGTGGCTGTGATCTGCCACGTCGCTTGGCCACTGTAGTGCCTGCCTCTGTTGGTGAAATGAATGTTTATAGCATAGCTAAAGCTCGAAAACAAATCTGCACTTGAACGTATTATTACACATGTTTATAGTTGAGGAGAAACTTCTCCGATCTTTCGACACCGTTTTCGCTTTTCGTATTATTTAATAGATCGATAACATTTCGCATAATATATTTTAGGGTGGTACCTCAATTGGGTCATATTCGAATTTCAATGCTCTCATGGGTCAGAATTTCGCCAAATATATTTTTAAAAAATGTAGTCAAAACCCCAGGTTCTTATCTCAATTCTAAGTACTGCCCCAAAGCCTTCGAACTTTCGCATTTAAATAACATACGCACGATTTTTAATACTTCGGGATTATTTTTTTAATTCCTATTGCGCATTGTCGCTTCGAATAATCTGAAACTTTGCACACTTCTTACCTACAGTAGTAGGTATACGTAAAAAATGTACAGATTTTTAACGACAAAATTTAGTTCATCAAAATTTGAAGATAAGAAATTTTTTTTTTTTTTTTTTTTTTTGTGCGCTGTAGCTTCGAAAATTATATCGTTGAAAATCTGTCGAAATTTCATGAAATACTTACCACTACAGGTGAGGAGTGTACCAAGTTTGAGATTTATCGGAGTCACCCGCGAAATGTCAGAAATCATGTTTTATTAAAATGGGAAAATTCGAAGACTTTGGGATGGTATTTAAAATTGAGATAGAAATCTGGAGTTTTGGCTACATCTCTTTGTATATATTTGGATAAATTGGTAACAAACAGCTTCGATTTTAGAACTAAAAACAAATATCTCCGAATTACACAATTAATTTATATAATACGACTGTAGATAGAAAAACACGAAAACCTTCGAGGTAGTAAAAAAAAAAAAAAAAAAAACGCGGTTGAAATGAACACGCGAAATACTATTTCACGCCTTGTGAACGCGCTTATATACATATATACAGGTATAATCATATGTCTTCGTATATGCGGCTACGCAACTACCGGACGGAAGTAGGTAAATAGATATCTGCCAGTACTCAGAAACAATCATTAAGCTATTCTGAGTTTTATGTGTCGATATGAAAATTATGAAAATATTTTTTCTATATCATGTATAGAATTTCTTAAAACTTGACCCTCCGCACCATTAAAAAAAAAAAAAAAAAAAAAAATGGTTTACATTTATTCAGTGACGTACCTATTTAAAGTATTTTTCATAACACGGGCATGAAATGGGCCTTCTTTCATGCTTGTCGAGAGGGGGGGAAATCACGTGTTTCGACCGTGAGTACCGAATATCCAACAGCGGGAGGGAATATACATTCCCTCCCGCCTCAGCGGGAGGGAATGTACATTCCCTCCCGCTGTTCTTCATCAGCGGGAACGACAAATCTTGGATCTTTCTTTTTTTATAAATAAATTTTTTTTTTTTATTTATTAATTTTTTTTTTTTTTTAATTTTTTTTTTTTTCAATTTTTTTCAATTTTTATTCAATTCAAACATCTATAAGTGTGTGGTACACGACTCAACACGCGCCATTCCCCATCCGATCGACGCGCATCAAAGAAGGCGCATATCGTGCCCTTATTATAAAAAGTACAGTGTGCATCTAGGGGGGGATGGCCATTTATACCTCGGGTGGAACGTTTTTAGCACTCGTCTTTGTCTCGGGCGCCTTCGGCGCCCTCTACTACGACTCGCGCTAAAAACGTCTCACCCTCGCTCGAAATGGCCATTTTCCCCCCCTAGATACACAATATACTATTTTTTTTTTTTTTTTTTTTTTCTCAAAAATGATTTTCTACAAGTTTTCGGAAATCAATTACTAGACAACCGCGAAAACTCGAAGTTTTAACAGATCGACCCGAAAACTTATTATTTCTAAAAACCTAAAATTCTGCATTGAGATTTGAAATAGATACCTACCACCTTGCGCTTTTAAAATCACATATACGTATCGAGTGATTGGTAATTAATTATAATTCATCGATAATATAGTTAGAGAAGGTTATTAGCTTTCGCCTTCTTATCCTATCTTGAATAGGTATAATCATAAATCCAAATGCCGGAACGATGCGGTGCGTGTAAAACGATCAGCGACCGGAAATTGGGGATAAATAACAACCGGAGATAAGATCTCCGAGCGACAACGAACACCGAGCTAATTATACTTTATATACATATATATATATACCACCTATAACGCGCAGGTATATTTCTACAGGCGGTTAATATTTGTCAATTTAAGGCAGGTATAGGTATTATCTAATCCCTTGATCCCAAGAGTCGTTGAGCAAAAAAAAAAAAAAAAAAAGAAAAGCCAATTAATTTTCAAGATCCTTAAAAAAAAAAACGAAAAAAAGAAAATTAAAAAATTGAAAAATTGTCTTCCGAAGACATTAATTTATCTCGTTGAAACTTTAACGTAAAACTCTAGAGCTGTGTGACTATGTATCACATTATACTTATGTGTGATTATAATATCCTGCGCGATTTAAATCGTACGCAACGCCACATGCCACGTGCTATTCTGTATATATCTATTATATTACATATATATATATGCGTAGATAGATATAGATTATCATATAGGAAATATTCCGCGTTAAACACCTCCGCGTTTATTACATATTACGTTATATGTATATGTATACGAATGTTTACGAGAAAAACATATTTTTCTACTAGCAAATCCTCTCACAGTTTAATGACGTAACGTATAGTCGAAAGATAAAAACAACAATAACTATATAAAACGACAACTACGAAGCCTCTCGAAGTGCGCTAAGGATGACTCCGCTCGTATGACCATATCGCGTTCTCTCTGGGTACACGCACGCATCCACGCACACATTATACACATACCTATAAAGAACGTTAGCTCTAAACACGTTAGTGTGCGTGTTTCGAACGGTCGTTCGTTCGTTCGTTCGTTCGTTCGTTCGTTCGTTCGTTCGGTGAGGAGTAAGGGGTAGAGTGAGGGGGAGGGGTAGTCGTCCTTGCTCAGGTTATGAATGGGCTCCCTCCCTTCCTCCCTTCTTCACTTCATCGTCTGCGCCACTATGATGGTCATTCTGATCTCGTGGGTCGTGACGTCACGCCGCACGAGCACAGAGAAACACGCGCCCACCGGTAGAACACATGTATATAGCTATATACATTAGGCCTATATAATATACATATATATATGTATCACGTATATAGGTGTAGGGATTTGTACATTTCAGTATTATTTCTAGTATATTAGTATATATACATACTACGCGAAAGATAAGCCTTAGTTTGAAAACCTATTCGGAGATCTATATCGAATATTGAATATGTACTTAGTATTGACCGAGAATATACATGTATACTGAGTTCCAACCCATGTGTATTATAGGAATTGATAATTACGATTATAACTTCAACTATTGATAACTCGAATCTATAATTTAAAAAAATATATATATCGCGTCACTAATGCCATAAGATCGTAAGTGCAAAAAAAAAAAAAAAAATTCGTGTTTTTGGTGGCAAAATCTTTTTCGTGCCATATAACATCGTTTGGGCATATCCGCAAAAAAAAAAAATTTTTGGCGCTTACGACCTTATGGCATTAGTGACGCGATACATAAAGTTATTGTCGATTAAGATTATAGATATTTTTTTTTTTTTTTTTGCTTCGTGATTAATCGATGTTGATGATGTTTCAATGATTAATCATTCACGTCGTGATTTATATGCGAGTAAACGGTATTCGGATACAGACGGAAAGTTTCGAGCCACACCCATATGAAAATGATTTTTCCTTTATGTGGCGTATAATAATTAAATCTATTGTTTTCCTGCGGGTAAAACGATCTTGAATCAACGCCAAGAACGGCTGGTATATAACTCCTATATGTACTACTCCTAGACCGGAGATATTATGTTTAAGTTTTCTGTACATGTATGGTTCCTATATACCAGCTGTGGGTCGCAGTTTCTTTGTTCGGATGTCGTGCGCGTCCACGTATGTATGTATATTGTATATGTACCTACTTCCGGTTCCGGTTCCGCTTCCGCATCCGGTTTCGGACGTGTCAATGTAACGCTTGTAGATACGTCACCGAATCGTATGTCAGATAATAATAATAATAATAATATATCGTAGTCTTATACTTTCGTCACGCTATAGTTTTTTTTTCCTTATACTTTTTTTTTTTTTTTTTACTATTCTAAATCCTGCCGCAAATGTTTCGTTTTCCTTGGATGAAAAATTACGACTTCGAAAAAACAATAATAATATATATAGTGTATTCATTTATTTATCGAAATATTTTCATCGAATTTCAAATAGTGATAAACAGGATAGGTAGTTGAATAGTTTGTCTCATTGCGTATGTTTACGTCGCAAATACATAATTTACTGATGGCATAAAGAACAAAGAGTAAAATCAAACCGTGAAAAGAATTATACATGATATTATAGTCGGGGAGAAAGAGGAGGAAGATGCGGAGATGGCAAAAGAGCGAATATATATATATCGACAGCCTAATAACATAGTCACGTATTAAGCGCCAGGTTTTTGGTATTTTTTTTTAGATTTATGTGACAGTGACGTATCTCTATTTTTTTTTTTCTTCATTTTTGCGCTCGTGAATCTACTTTAAACATTTTCTTAGTATATAAATTCAGAACACAGAAGCGTATAAGTTCCATTGATTTGTATGAAACAAGGCATGAAGATACGTTTTTATGCTACAAATCATTTGACACTTGAAAAAGTTCAAAAATCTTCATTTGTAGATTCCTATCAATTAATGGGATTATGTAGTTTAGAAATTATTTATAACAAAACCACGTAACTGCGTGGTGTTACGAGTGTGTCATAAAATGCGTGGACACACGTGAGTTTCATACCGAATTATGGATAATTGCTTTTTTCATTTATCATTAACAATTTCCGATGCTGCAGAACACAATTTTTTTTTTTTTTTTTTTTTTTTTTTTTTTTTTTTTTTTTTTTTTAGATACGTCTGTCTGACCTCGAAAAAAGTAATTTTTAGCGCTTACGCGACTATGTTATTAAACTGTCGATATGTACCTATATATATATGTATACATTTATATGATATATAAAATAAACAAAAATCGAGAGAGATCAGCGTGCCATTCGTCACGTAGACTTTGCAGAGGTGCAGACCTAGCTAGACGTCTCGTAAGAGACGATGAGAACGAAAACTTTGGCGATAATAAGAGATAAGGTTGCGTCGCACGTTTGATTTAAACATGTACATATACATATACATAAATATATATCACATATATATATGTAGATATACGTATATATCTGCAGTACAATAATACGTATATATTAAGCAGTTTGTTTAAAAAAAAAACATTCCGCGAAGATGAGTATTTTTTCGAATACATATCTACATAGCGAAATGAGTAGCACGTTCGTGAGATTTTTTTACAATACAGAATCGTCCGTTTATTCTTTGATTTTAACATATATAATATATATATATATATATAAGGGGCATTCCATAACATCTCTATCAAGATCTGGCGGTGAAATTTCAGATCTGCTTAATAATTTATTATTTCAAAGTATTTGTCAAAAAATGCATGTATACAATTTTTTTACAGATTTTTTTCAAGCGCGTCCGTATCTGAGATATACGAATTTCGAAGTTTAGAAAAAAAAAAAAAAAAAAAAAAACATTTTCTAAAATGTGAAAAAATTCAGGAAAATCTAATAAAATATGACAAAATTTCTGAGCGCTATTAAAAGATGGAGATTTGATTACAGGGAAAAGTAAAGCTGAAAAATACCGAGAAAAATATTCAAAAAAATCGGAACGTCTTTTCGACAAAGTCCAAAGAAGTATAATTTTTTTTATGTATATGCATTTTTTTGACGAATAGTTTCAAATAATAAATTATTAAGCAACAGATCTAAAATGTCGACATATCATGGAATGCCCCATATATATATATATATATACGCTGTGTGTATATAGTGCAGTAATTCGTAAAATCATATATCTTATATAACCCACAGATATATTTATTTGCATTAAATTCGTATGTATAATTGTATACATAAATGTATATGTACAGTATATAGGTATAATGCAAATATGAAATTACATTGCGAAGCAATTTCAATTTCATTTACCACCGACCGCCGCCGCCGCCGCCGCCTCCTCCTACTCCTTCTCCTCCTCCTTCTCTTCTTGCCTGATCACGGGACGAGAGTTGTTTTAGCCATGAATGAATATAAACGAGTGAACGAAAGCCGGGTCCCTCCTCACCGCTCACCGATCTCTCGGGGCCCCCCCGGCTTCTCACAACACCGTATACAGGGGAGATATTCGTGAATGGCGACTCCCGTGACGGTCGGACTCGTACTGCGCATGTATACGTCTTACTATATACGTATAATACTGTATAGGTATATGTTATATATCTATGTATAAATGTAATATAGCCTACGTAATATAGTCGTGCGCAAGAGACGATGTGTTATAGTGGGAGTCAAGAGGCAAACGGGAAGGTTAAACGCCTTTCAAACTATAAAAGATGATCGAGACGGAAGCGATTTATATAGATATATATACTCGCATAATATAGACTGTATACTTTTTATATCGTTATATTATTTATGACGTAAGAGATGTTATGACAGTCACTATAACACATAATATAGTGTCATTTATATACCTTAGATTCGTCATTTGTTTTTATAATTATTAATGAAATATCGCGTCACTAATGCCATAAGGTCGTAAGCGCCAAAAAATTATTTTTTTTTTTTTTTTTTGCGGATATGCCCAAACGATGTTATATGGCACAAAAAAGATTTTGCCACCAAAAACACGAAATTTTTTATTTTGGTGCTTACGACCTTATGGCATTAGTGACACGATATATCTACATATCTTATATTCTTATATATATAATATATATATGTATATCGTATATAATTGGTTTACAAAAAGGTATAAGAATGGTGCGAATATACACAGAAAAAAAGGTTAACTTGAGCAAAGAAAATTATTCTTGATTCAAGATAATTTTGCGGTCCAAAAATGAAGACCGAAATTTTCTCGGATCAAATCAAAAATTTTTCTCGAACCAAGAAAATTTGGAAAATTTTCTTGGTTCGAGAAAAATTTTTGATTTGATCCGAGAAAATTTCGGTCTTCATTTTTGGACCCCAAAATTATCTTGAATCAAGTCAACCTTTCTTTCTGTGTACGAGGTGAGAGACGAAGACGTAGTCGTTCATAAATCAACGTATTGTAATGATATTCATAGATCGCGAAACGATGTATAGGTATATAAAGGTACGCGTAACGCTGCGGGGAACAGAGAGGAGAGTATACGGGGATATATAATATCGCGATATCTCTGGAATGTCTACAAACTATACGTATACATATACCTACTATAGGTATATCTATATATATGATATATGTATACACGGAGGCCGCTCGCCTTGACACAATCGCGAATTATTTTTATTATTCTTTACACCGTATATATTATGTGTACGTATATATACATATACGTTTGCATATACTCAAATCGCGTCATTCCCGGTTCGCATATACATATAGGTAGTATAATATGTATATTTATAATCATTTTATCAAATAACTGCAGATATATATATATATACCTACATTTTTATAACAAAACTTTTTCCTCGAGTCTTAATCTCGTTCCTTTCTTTTTTTTTTTTTTTCCTTCCTCCTCCATCCCCCTTTTTTTTCTCGAGTGGATTAATTTATCGCATCATTTCAATCTGTTTTTATTAATTCAAACATTTATCAGAGTGTATATTTTTCTTACAACATTAAGACGCGTATATATATACAACCCGGATAAAAGATTTTTCAACTTCATTCTATTATACTTTGCTTCCATATATTATATTATTATTATTATTAATATGTATTAGCGTTATATATATATATATATATATATACATGTGAAGAGAATAATATTCTTGGCATTCGAACAAAAGTCGGTCATACCGCGATTACTGTAGATTATAATAGTAGTAGGTAGGTATGTATATTCACGTACCTGCGAAGCTTAACACCTACATTTTACCTTGCACGCGTAGGTAGTTGAGGAATTTTCGTATCGTACATCGACACAAACTAGTTACGTTATGTATATTAAATAATACGCGGAGTTAAGACGTTGATCGGTTCGCGTTGCAGAAGCTGAAAACATATATAATACGTCATAAATTATATACAATATATACGAGTAGATTAGATTTACTTTATGTATTGTGTAATATGACGTATATATATATATATATATATATGGTCGGTTGGTATGTATATATATATATATATATATATAGGCGTAGACGGAAACGGAAACACGGTTCTCCTAAAGCGGACCGGAAAAGGTCCCGGTCGGATATCACGATCCGGAAACAGGACGAACTCGGCCCGCGCGTCCATCCGTCGTCTCGTATGTCGTTGGTTCTTCCTTCTTTCCCTCCTTCCTTCAAAACCCTCGCTTATCCTCTTATCCAGACTCTTATCCTCTTATATACCTACATACTATCGCGTTTCTTTACTCCCATTTCCCGTTTATATATATATATATATATATATATATAAGACGCCGCGAGTTCTGCAGGATGTGGATATATATTTTATTACGTTTTTTCTACGATATAGTCCCTATATAGCGTCTTTGTCGTTAAATGATTCGTGGAATTCTATTCTTTCATATTTATTGCGTATTTATTTCGCTACATATATCTATATATTATATTATATATTAAATATATTCGGATTTGACGTTTTTACCGAAAAAATTGCAGAGCTCACCCCCTTATTTTATTATCTTTAAATTTTGGCTCTTTGGTCGCGTAAAAAATATTCAAACACGCGTATACTGCGGACACTGCATATATACAACATAGTACTGCGCGCATAGCTTAGCCTAGTTTCATTTTATTCGGGTGCGCGGGCGTGTAGAGACGAGATTTTCGCCGAGGATAGGTTCTATATAGGAGTATATACCTATAGGTATATAAAAGCAGGCTTGGTCTAGAAAAACAATTTGGCAGGTACGTAAATCTAGTGATTAAGCGTTTTGCCAGGCGCATACGTATGGTCGTCTTTCAGTTGAACATTCCTTCGAAGAAGAAATATAGTAAAATTTAAGAAAAAAAATAAAAAAATAAAAAAACGAGTTATTTATGATATCTCCGCTCGGTATATAATAGGTGAAGATATATTAATACTATGTATATATACTCCATTTGTTTCTTCTTTGTATTTCTTTATTTTGTTTCGCGAATCCGTGACAAGGTGACATTCCTGCGTTAACGCACGTCCGCGGACTTATTCGCGGCTCGTGGTGTAAGCGTAGATTTTTTATATATAGGTATAGGTATATCATTAAAACACTTGCTTCGTGTCAAACAATACAAATAATCGCGTAGGAAGCGCGATTCAAATCTTCAGGGTTTAACAGAAACATGCGTGAAATATTATATTTCTCGTAAAATTTATCTTAAAAAAAAAGAAAAAAAAAAAAAAAATGTTAAAAAAAGGATAACTTATATGATTCCCAAAAATGTATCCGCTATTAGTTGTGATATTTTTTACACAGCTATAAGATTATTATAGAGCTGAGACAGCCTCTCGCGGGATATAACTCTGCAATAGGCGTCTGTGCAGCAGGATTGTTCGCTTCGACTACCGGAAGTCGCTCGTACACATCAACTTCCCATTGTAGCCCTCTCTTCTCTCCTCATCTCTCTTTCTTTTCGCTTCTTCCATCTTTTTCTCACTAGTTTTATCTTCCTCTCTTCTTCTCTATCTGCCGAGATGTTATATAGCTGGTTGAAGCTCTCTCTCTCTCTCTCTCTCTCTCTCTCTCTATCTATCTCTCACCAATCCACCTGCGCGTCTTACCGCGGGCGTGAGAACGAATTGGTTCAGCAATACGACGACGAAGACTACGACTACGCAGATACGACTAAATATCTTGAGGATTTATTTATACAAGTATATAGGTACATATATTTATACATATTTATATGTATATTTATATACCTACATATACCACAATGCAGTAAAGAAATTTGCAAACGATTCACGCAATTACTATTATTTTCGACCGATGGAAGCTGCACTGGCAGGAAATTGCTTGTGGCATAGTTTTCTTCTTTTTAGTCTTTTCTCATCCGATATTCCCCTTCGAATTTCTCTCCCTTTTTTTTTTTTTTTTTTTTTTTTTTTTTTTCAACTCTTTAACGATTTTTAGCAGCATATTTCTTTATACTACTTCGATTTTGGAAAACACCTAACGACTGTAGGACAATATATACATCGAGGTATACACGAGAATAGCTTTAGTAATTAACGATTCTTCATCCGTGTTTTCCTGCGTGATATATGTTCACACTATTCGATCGAATGGTACAGGATAAGAATATTAGCTAAGCCAATTGAGAACGAGTTAGTTTGTTACTTAGCTGCGACGTGTGTAGGTATAGTAACATTATACTAGCTTGATAGCTACGCGATCTAACTACCTATCTAACTTATACTCCTCGCACGGTCCTAGGTAGGTATAATACCGAGAACTTTACTGCAGGACAATAACGAACGGCGCGTGTTAAGCCTGATAATTTCTATCACTCACTCACTAACTCACTTAGACTATACGTGAACCTAAAGCAATCGAGACACGATGTTGAAAACGAAAAAGGAAAAAAAGGACTCCGAGCTCTTGCCGTCCTTCCAGATATCACGCGATTTTAAACCGTATATAATCGGTAAATCAAGAGTTTTGTTAGACTTTTGATACTAATTCATTCATTTATTCTTCCATTCATTCATTCATTCATTCATTCATTCATTCATTCATTCATTCGAGAACCGATAATTTGGGCAGCAGCTGCCCACTCCGTCCGCACCATGCCGAAGAAATTATCTCTGCGACGCTGCACCCATTTACTATATACACCCAGGAGCCAGGTGATGATTCCGAGCAAGAATTTCTTCCGTTACTGCGTATAGTAGTATATCTATATATTCATCACCGTAAACGTGCCACGGTATACCTATATACTATACCTACCCAGGTAAACCTATATATTTGTGAAAAGGTAGCAGTAGCAGCAGCAGCAGATGCACGTGCTGACGTCGGTAGACCGGTGTCACGATAGTTACCTTCTTCCAGTTTCATTTTTCGACTTGAATCTTTATTAGACTCGTATATATATATATATATAAATTTCAGGTACCTATATCGGACTGCAGTGTGCAGGTTTTATTTATATAGTTTTTATCCTGACCTCAGTTGTAAGAAAAATTCTTTTAGACATATACACAGAAAGAAAGATTGACTTGATTCAAGATAATTTTGCAGTCCAAAAATGAAGACCGAAATTTTCTCGGATCAAATCAAAAATTTTTCTCGAACCAAGAAAATTTGGAAAATTTTCTTGGTTCGAGAAAAATTTTTGATTTGATCCGAGAAAATTTCGGTCTTCATTTTTGTACCGCAAAATTATCTTGAATGAAGAATAATTTTCTTGGCTCAAGTTAACCTTTTTTTTTTTTTCTGTGAGTAGTATAGAAAGAATATACGCTTATATATATATATGTGACTGACGAAACGCGCACAGCGGTCACTTCCTTTCCCATGTGTCGAAACTGCTTGGGGTCTTGCAGGTAAACCATCTAGACAATGCAAGGAAGGAGTTCGTTTCCACCGCCCGCGCCTGAGTCTCTTCCTCTCTTATATACACTAACCGAGATTACCTCCGTGAAATGTTGTATTATCATATATGTGTCTTATGTACTACTTCTTATATATACCTACCTCGTTGTTATACAGGTATTCGTATATTGTTCTTCCTGCTTTCTGTGGTTGGGAAACATCGTTTCTTACCGCTGTCTCGTATATAAATACGTATAGTTACCTATATATATATATATATATATATACGTAGTACCGATCGTTCGAAAAGATTGCCGCGTTGCTCATACTATTACAATGTGAAAATTTTCCTCATTTAAGAATATAATATAATAATAATAAAATGACGAAACTATCATTATTATTATTATTATATATTTTTTTATTTAAAAATGATGGAATACAGTTTCTTGAATTTATAAATCAAATTCTTCGCTGCTGCTGCTGCTATACCTAATACTACGCTGCTGTAGGGTTCGAAGACGGAGCTGGGGGCACCGTCTCGAATCTGCATCCGGCTGTTTTGTGACTCGCTCGCTCAATGGACCGTGACTAGACATTATAGATACTATAAAGGACCATTCGCTCTCTTGTGAATCGTAAAACTACGCGATCATCTCGACAAGGGCGATCGGACCGAGAGAATGACCGTGTCTCTGATCCCTTTGTTCGATGTATATAAGGGTACCTATAGTATATATGTATTAATAGTTACGATGCATATATATATATATACATGTGATACTCGGGGTTTGAGATAATTATTCTTCATTTTATACTATATACACGATATATATATTTCTAATCGAGATGATGAAACATAAAAGTTATAACTCATCTCCGGGAGCCATCTGCCGCGGTTTCTCAGTTTCTACTATGCGGTTCACTGCCCACTTCCTTACCAAGAAAGACCACGCAATTACCGCGCGCGCCGTGCTTACAGATTGGAAAAAGGAACCGTCCTAATAGGAAAGATCCTGCCTCTGCCCTCTGTATTTCTCTCTGCACATCCGTTATACGAGAAAAGAGAAGCGAGGAGGAGAGGTAGAGAAAGAATACCGTCGTCTCTCCTCTCTTCCGGTACAATGTTATATACCTATACCCATATATATATATATATATATAACAGAGAATTGAGAAGAGAAGAGAAGAAGAGTAAAAGAACGAGACATTTTTTTAAGCCTTATTTTAAATAATATTATTCAAACGTCTTACATTTTTTTTTTTATTTTTTTTTATTTTTTTTTTTATACGGATAGAAAAAAAATGTATACTGACCTCGAGAGGCCTCGATCGTGTTTCTAATTACAATTGATAAGGTATTGTAATTGCGGTACGGAATGCGACCAACTTCCAGCCGCCATTTTCTTGTCTTTTATTTTTTTTATTTTTTATTTTTTTCTGTCTCCTTCTCTCTTCTTCTTTTATTCTAGACGAGCGAAGAAACGCCGCGAATTTAAATCGATTAGAAACGGACACGCGCGTCAACACGGTCAGAATACAAATAATCTTATACATACATATATACATATCTACTCTTATATATATTTTATAGTCTCGTGGGAATAAACCTTTTTCATTGAAAATTCAGGGGCTGAGATATTTTTTATTTCAACTATAACAAGGAATTAAAGAAAAGAAAGAAGAAAGAAGGGTAGAAGGAGGAAGTAAGGGCTTTAACTTCGTCTATTTCCTATATATAGTATAAAAATATCGTATAGATCTACTAGTCGAGGGCCAATTTACAAACTAATCTTCTAAAAGTAAGGGTATCGAAGCAGAAAGGAGATCCGGCCGAGAGTCTTGTTCGGGTGGAACCCCCGGGGGAGCGTAGGGCTTCGGAATGACTTCCGGTGCAGGGTAAACTCCGAAATTAGTCCCTCGTTCAAAAAGGACCTGCAGGGTGCACCGCACACCGTTTATACCGGCTTTAGAGACTTATACTACTACGATCGCGGCCAATAAATAGTCGAAGAGTCGATTTCTTTTCTTAGAATATTTCAAGGGTTGCGAACAGCCGAAAGGGTCTTCCGGTTTTTTTTTTTGTTTTTTTTTTTTTATTCTCAGGATGTAAAAACCTATACGAATTTCAAGTTCCAATTACGTTTTTTTTTTTTTTCTTCTTACTTTTCAAGACAATTTTCATCAAATTTCGTTAAAAAAATATTACTATTATCGCGTATATCGGCGAGTCGGCGAGTAGCATAAAAGATGACTCGTATCTCCGATACTCGTGAAGCTGAGCTCCGCAAGGAAAGCCGTTGCAGGGGAGCCACGTAGTCTGGGACGTTTGTTAAACTGTCATTTGCGACCGGCATGTTTCCGAGGCTCTCTTTTTCTCAGTTTATTTCCATCTTTATCGTTCTATACAGCCCTGCACTATTTCTGAAGACTCTAACTTTATACTACGACGTCAGAAAACAGCTAGCGTATATACATATATATATATATAATTTATTCGCGAAAAGAATAAGAAGATAAGAAAAAGAAGATAATATAAAAAGGAACGAGATTTTTCATATACGTATAGATATGATTAGACTTTTCAATTTATTACTGCGACCGACCAATATCGGCAATTATTATACAAGACCATTTATCATCTTTTGAATTTACAGCCTTATCAGTATATTATAAACCAGCGATCTATAATACGTAAAAGGAATTTCCAATCTTTTAACACGTACCTACTACTAATCGTTCAATTTTTCCGAACAACATATTAAAATCAAATAAAATGAAATCGTTTTCATTTTATCAATCGAGGAATGAATGGCGATTGGTGGGGAATGAATGTAGCCTATGCACGACTGTTGAATTATTATTTGAATTATTATGATAGTTTTTAATGCCATGCCGTATGTATACTGTTTTGTAGTCAAGGGCGAAACTGTTGCGTGGACAGTAGCGCAGAGTACCTTCTTAATTCGACTAGTTTTATTGATGCGTTGTACGCGAGTTGTACGCGCGGCTTGAGCGACTTCCGGTCCCACTTCCGTCTCCTGTTTGCCATGTGCCTCTGACTTTGCCTCTGCCTTTGGCTTATGGTCACGCCACGCCTTATGGGATTTTCCGTTCTTTCTCGTGTCCCTTATTCTTATATTACTATTAGCATTTCCTCATGTATAATGCGGTCATGTTACTATATATTTACTTGGAAGGAGGTGTGAAAATAAAAATCTGGAATAATAATACTATACCTATATACACGGAGGAAATATTTTACAGTTACCTATAATAGGTATATGTATGTGTATGTGAAGGAAAAATGATAGTAAGGTATATAGAATGGAGAAATTATTTGAACGGAAATTCCGAAACGTTATATTCTATTCTTATTTTTCTTCTTCTTTCTTCACAATTCTTGGAAAACAATTATCCCGAATTTCCAACAATCTTATGACGTATTATACCTACATAGACATCCGGAATAGTGCGGGGAGAGATTATTGTTAAATTGTAGGAAACCTACCGAGTTTCCAAGAAATCGTATTATATACGCGTTAATTTCATAATTAATACCGACGTCTTTCGATGAATAACCAACTTATAAACCACAAAAATTCTCACAGTCATCAACGTAACGCTTTTCTGTTTCCGTTCTGTGTCAACTTATGATAAATATATATATATATATATATACAGACGTAACACAAACACACACACGCACAGAAATACATACATATATAAATATATATCGCGTCACTAATGCCATAAGGTCGTAAGCGCCAAAAAATAATTTTTTTTGCGGATATGCCCAAACGATGTTATATGGCACGAAAAAGATTTTGCCACCAAAAACACGAAATTTTTTATTTTGGCGCTTACGACCTTATGGCATTAGTGACGCGATATATATAAATTATGAATAAAAATATATAATGACGCAAGTATCAATCATGACGAACATTACGAGCACGTGCTTCTTACTAGACAGATTTTTTTCTTTTTTTTTCCCATCTAAATTCCATTAATTGCGTAAAAACTTCATTCACTATAAGCAGAGTGTGTCACTATATACATACGGATAAGGAATTTGCCTACATACCGGAGTAACTCTATTCATAAGATCGCGTCTACGCGCGTCTCTTTAACGCAGAATTCAATGTATGCGTATTTTAGAATTCCTGCAGGGATTGACGTCCCTTAAACTAAACGTATTTCTTCTCTCTCTCTCTCTCTCTCTCTGTTTCTCTCTTTCTGTATATCTATCTATCTATATCTCTTTCTCTCTTCCTACAATTTACTCTACGTTTCCTGAGCAAGCGACCTAAAATATCCACTTCTGGGAAGGATGATGCACGAAAGGTTTAGTCAGCACTTGCACAAGGTATCTTTTTCAACCGCGTTACCTCGCTTCGCTTTGCCTTGACATGCCTTGCCTTGTGCCTTGCCTTGCCTTGCCTTGCCTTGCCTTGCCTCGGTTTAACCGAACGCGTTGCGATATTAAACGAAACTCGAGCTCTCTCGGATAGTAACAATGGCCAAGAGGTGACCCGCGGCTATGACCCGGTGGTGACCCGCGACCACGACCATCTCGAGCGGCGAGCCCGCATTCTTTGCCCTCTTCTTCTACTTCTTCTTCTTCTCCTTCTTCTTCTTCTTCTTCTTCTTCTTCTTCTTCTTCTTTCCCTCCGAACCTCGGCCGGTTTACGAGTTACGACGCCTTCGTTGACTTGCCTGAGGAGGCCTCTGTATTATACCCCGGATTCTCCCAGGAGGCAATACGGTTGTATTTATACATTCTAAAGAAGGGTGGCTTTACGTGTGTATTTGTTAACTAAAGAAATATATTTTATTCTTTTATTTTTTTCTTTTTTATTCAGAATTACAATTTTAAAATCGGTTTTAAAAAACTTTTTATATATCTTTCTCTTCTGGCAAATTTATATATATATATGTTTCACCCGTTATTCGATAATAAATCGAAATTTTCTCAAAGTCTTTCGATTATAGTCAGGATGTTTATCTATATAGGTAGGTGATAGGAGTAAACAGTTTCTTATAGCTGAGACTGAGATAAATGGATAGAATGTCGAGGTGCAGGTAGGAATATCTAGGCGTAGGAGTCGACGAAATATCTTCTACATATGCGCATTTTTATTTATTTATTTATTTATTTATTTAATTAATTTTTTTTACCCATTTTTTTCATTCATATCGTATATAATAATTGGAATTGATGAGTAGGACTTCTGATCGTCGTCGTCTATTATAAACCGTTATACGATAAATCTTTGAAAATATTTTATTGCGATCTGTATATTTTCCCCCGAATTTTCCTTCAATTTTCCTTTCCTCACCGGTTGCCTGTCTATATTCGAAACCGCGGAACGTTAAAAATAACTTCTGACGCACTCGTACGTAGGTACGCGAGGCGCACGCATCGGGCACCAGCATAGATTTAGATGCGTAGAAATACCTACGCACCTATAAACAAGCCGAAATGCGGGGTCAGGCACGTCGTTTACCCAATTAGTCACTGTCCGAATTTTCGTCCTTTACCTAAACCAGCTATAATATAATCCTCCTCGTCCTTAAAGACTTCCGTTTCTTTGCCAACTGTCAATCGAATCCCTCCACTTGTTTGCTTGAGGCTGGGTTAAATGTTCCAAATTTTAAAGGTCTCGAACGGTAAAAATTCAAAATTTCAATATTACCGATTCACAGTTTTTAAAACGGCCATATTTCCCCGAAAGTCTAGATATAGACGATTTAAACAAACTTTCAAACTAAGAACACCGAAGGTTCCAAAATCTCGAAAGCAAATGATCCGAAAGGCAAAACCCTCCGAAACTTGAAATTCACTCACGTGTTCATTCGTTGTTTAATAACTCGGACTGCATTGATCGTATCGAAATCAATAAGCGGTCAAATTAATCGTATCGATGTACTTTTTGAGAAGAAATTTTTTTCGAAATCCTATCAATTATTTATGACATCGTAAAGTTATCGATTGAATTAGATAAAGCGGGTTTCCGTAAAGAGGCTCTCGATTGTAGGCAATTATTTTTTGTCTTCACATCCTGACAAATAGTAGATCGTAATTTTCTGATCTTTGGGCCTTCGGGGGTCTGGACTTTCGGAGTTTCCAATTCTCCGCATTCCGACCTTCCGGAATTTAAATGTTCTTAAATCTCAAACGTTTCTGAAAAAATTCGAAATCTTCTCTAACGAATTTGAAATTTTTTACCATATACAGAATTTGAACCCGACTCCGTTTTCTTCTGTTTGTCTATCTCCTCACTCATATTATAGTAATTGCTTTTAATGAACAAACAAACAAATAAGAAACATATATACATATATATATATATGAATGCGTAATTTGATTATAATATGAGCCATATGAAAGACTGCAACCTCGTTTAACCTGGCCGTTGTTATCCACTATCAGTTACTATCAGCGTGTCGATTTCATTTCCGGTCGAACCTCGCTTTGCCTTGCCTCAGCTCGCAGCTCAGTGAGCTTGCCTCGTTGTTATCTCCGCGTGCCACGCCGTCTCCCTCTCTTTCAATACTTGATTACAAACCTAAAAAAAAAAAAAAAAAAAAAAAAAACTTCGTCCTATAGTTTGTATAGTATAAAAAGTATCACAACTAGTCTAACATAAAGTAAGGTGCGACAGCCTATATATATGAGATGATAAATTTTCTGGCAGCTGAATTATCGGTTTTTCTATGAAAAAAATGAAAGAAAAAAAATTACAAAAAAAAAAAAAAAAAAAATTAAAATGAAACAACGAACGAATACATAAACATTGGTATTATATCTATTTATATACAAGTCTAGTTGCAGTATGGTTTTGATCAATTAATAGAAAGAAAGAAGGGTTAGGGGTGTTAGAGAAAGAGAGAGAGAGAGAGAGAGAGAGAGAGAAGAGAGGAGAGAAAAAAAAAAAAAAAAAAAGAGATGAGAGGAGAAAGGTTGAAACGACACGTGTGAAGGAAGCTTTAAGCTCTTGCGCGAGGCGTGCGAAGAAGCGCGAAGGCGTGCGGAGGCGTATGCGTGTTCCAGGAATAACTCTCTGAGCTGCTATTCGACCCTGTGTATAACAGCAACGATGCTGGCTTGCGTCGTCGTGTACTCCTCGATACTGCTGCTGCTGCTGCTGCTGCTATATTATATGCATATGTATATGCATACCTATATATAATATATATATATACACATGCATACATATACGTCGTACACGGGGAGCACACAACATCCCGGATGTCGCACGCGGCGCGCACGGGGCTAACCGCGTCTAGCTCACATATTATATACATATAGATATATATATATCGTGATGCGTAAATGAAAAATGATCATTTACGATAGGATTTATTATCCTACTATTATATTTATCCGTGAAATTTTTTTTTTTTTTTTTCATTTCCCTTATTTTTTTTATTTTTATTTTTATTTTTATTTTTTTCTCCAAGGCAAAATTTTAGCTAAGTGTTATAAATATTGTATATTCAGCGGTTGATTTCTCTTGGAATTCTTTTTTTATTCACAAGGAATTTTTCTCGTTTATTATACTATGAGATAGATCTATATAATAGCCATGCGTAAGGTATATGTTATAAAATATGTATACCGGTGAATCATCTCGTACGTAACCATACCAGTACCTACTACCTATATCCTATAACTACCTACGTATCTGGACCTGAACGGTAGACTAGGACAATTATATTAGTTTATCGATCATTTATTTATGTAATATATATATATATATACACTATATGTGAGAAGAGAGAAAAAGTTAGAAGAAATAAAAAAAGTAATGTGTCATTTCTACTCCCGATACGGCTAATGCTGTTTATATACATATATGTATCTATGTATGTATGTATGTATGTATGCGGGTGTTTGAAAACATATGGATTTAAAAAACAGGCGCGGGCGTCGCACGTGTGACGTATACTCTAGGTATACGCGAGATCGTTGCAACTCTACGGAGCATATGGATATAGATATAGATATTCGCGGGGATGAGTTGAGAGAAGAAGAAGGGAGTCGAGGGGAATCGGCCCGAATTAGCAAACAGGAAGTTACGTAATAGACGAACGATCGCCACTTGCTTCGCTTCGGTTCGGTTCAGTTCGGTTTGCGAGAACTTTGCGATATATACTACATACCTACCTACATACTTGACTCGTATATATATATATATATCTATATAGAGAGGGAAATCTCTGATGTGTACGCGATTCACCTCTGTGACTTGGAAAGTACGTATACGTATGTAACATATACATATTATGCATTAATACATATACGTAACGTAACGTGTACGCGCGTCACACCGATCATTCGCGCGCCAAACTTTATCCTAATTTCTAACTACGTGTTTGTCCGTTGATTCCTATACGTGAATGACGACTCTCAGAGTTGAATTCGCATACGCGGATAAACGATAATATTGTTTCTTGTTTATATATACATACGCATATACGTCTATCTGTAGTAGCTGTACTATTTATGCATAGTTTTCGTATACATTAATTAATAACATCTCGCGATCAGTCGTGGTCCGATATATATATATATAAGATGGTGAGGAAAGAAAAATACCTGCCCGAAGCTGAATGATATAAATCAGATATCTCGAGAATTTCTTAGCTATGGTATAATTCATTTATTATAAACATACAATTAAACCCACTCAATATGTGCTCGAGGATTCCTCGAAATAGATACTATACGTATTATCGAACATACGTCGTATAATTCTTTAACGAGTTACGATTTCGCAGGAAGTAATAACTTCTTCGTATATTGTAGGAATATACCTACGAGGATATCATTTGAAATACTAAAAATAACCGAAATAAGTTACCTATAACCAAATTTATTTCTCTGTTTCATTCAGTATGCTGGTATAAGAATTGGTCCAGTCGTTAAAAAGGACATCATGAAGGCGTCCATTATGCTCGAACACGACAGCCAGTAAGTAGATATACATAACTTCCTCATTTCCTTTTCATTTTTTTTTTCCTCACGTCTAACATCAGGAGTCTGAATTTCTTCCTGTGTAGATATTATTACCTATACAGTCGATGTAAAATCAGATCTATAGAATAAAAAAAATTTCACAGATACGCAACCATTTTGGCATTTGATGTAAAAATTGAAAAAGATGCTCAAGAACTGGCCGATTCACTCGGTGTCAAGGTCTTCCAAGCTGATATAATATATCATCTATTCGACAAGTTCACTGCCTTTAGGGAGGAACTTAAACAACGTAAACGAGACGAGAACAAACACATCGCTGTATTTCCATGCAAACTTCGTGTACTTCCGCAGGTTTGTTACAATTTCAATAATATTAAAAAAAAAAAAGAAGAAAAAAAAAAAAAAAAAAAAAAAAAAAATCGAACATCTCCATATTCTTTCTTCTTTTTTTCTTCACAGTTTATTTTCAACTCAAGAGATCCCATAGTTATTGGTGTCATTGTGGAAGCCGGAGTCGTTAAAGAAGGAACGCCGATTTGCGTGCCGAGTAAAGAGGTGAGTAATAAAAAAAAAAAAAGGCTCATTAATTATATCTGTATAATTTTTATTTCCTGTCTTTTAAAACCGGATGTGTCTTACATATTATTCTGTTCTCATTTTGTTTGTGAAATGATGTGCTTGAGGTAAAAATTAAGAAAGATAAAAATTGGAAAAAAAAAAAGAAAAAAAAAAAAAGATATGAAAATATCGTGTGGTAACGTACAGCAGGCCTTGTATAGAGCGAACAGCGTAGGTATTAAAGTTAAGTGTGTATAAACTACCTGCACCGCGAACTGAATTTATACTGAAAAATCGTGTGAGACACATGTATATACGCCTATATAGGTGCCCACGCACGCAAGACCGAGAAGCGCTCGATATATTACGACTATGCGTAGGCTAATTGTAAATACTTGTTAAAAGAAACACAGTGTGGTCGACTCGTATAGAGGTACTTGTCTCGTTTTATCCAAGCCATATCGTATCGTACAGGACAAACCACACTCGCGTCTTAGTAGATAGAAAATGTTACGATTTCGATTGGATAGCTTATAGTTTCATTTTATAGTTTAGTTTAGATCGGATCTAATATTATGTGCGCGCACCGCGTGTAGGCGTTTAGAGGGAAAAATATAACACGCTACTTCCTCTTTCAAATATATACCTATATATACATAGTGGGATTAAAGAGGGATAGGGTAATACCCTGCACCTATAGTCGAAGATATAAAATGATAAACTTGAACATACACATATAGGTACATTAGACGTACCAGAAGAATTAAGATAACAGTATTTCATTTAAAAACGAAACCATCTACGTATATATAAACGTGGGTTGAATTTTAAATAGACATTTATTACTCATTTTCTATTACATTACATTTACATTTTCCATACATATGTGTGGAATCAAGAACATGAGACTGAATAGTCAAGGGATTTTTCTCACTTTTTTTCTACTACTATATACTACTTTTTATTATTTTTTTTTTTTTTTTTTTTTTTTTTTTTTCGAGTTTGCGAGACGAGGGCGTATAGTGCGGCTATAAAGCCGGACTAGCTACTCGTCCAGCGTCAATAACCAGCTCGCGATTACTTATGAATGGCGGAGGGCGGAGAGTATATGTCTGACTCTGACTGATTGAATGAGCCGCACCTTTCTCTTCGTCGTTGTACATACACTGCATTCTACATATATATATATATATATATATATATAATACACATAAAGTATACCTTATATTTACACATATATGAATATCTCGATTTATTACTGCTCGTTCGTGTTCGTTTTCTCTCTATACTATATGAATATGGGCGGTTCTACTCACGAGGGAATATTCTGTGGCTCACCTGCTTTTGTATATTTTTTGCACTTATATTGCATTGGTTTAGGATCAAAACTGAACATCTCAATCATTTCTAGTTTGACACTGAAAATTAGCTCGATCCCAAAGATATTATTTACAAAAATTGTACTTTAAAGTGCCAAATTCTCAGTCTCCTGGCATGTCTCTTCTCTGAAATGAAAGTTTCAATGTTGAATTAAAACTCAATTTCAAGTATAATACGTGAAATCTGCACTCAGAAACAGAAATGTAATCATAAGTGTTTCAATGCATTCGTCTAATTTTACTATTATTATTAAATTTTATTGAAAATACTTAATTGAACTTTGTCTCTTGACATTTACCTCAGTCTCCTGCCACATCGAAACACCTTAAAATTAGGATGAATTAGCATATCTAGCGCGCTGCTGCTCTATTTAGGTGAATAACCGAAGTCAAGTTAGCTTACGATCGCTGGTATTCGTTTCGGTTTGTCGATGGTTCAGTCGACACGATGAATTATGTGAGTGAGATTGTGTCGCGGCCAGTCAGATTCTCAGTATCCTGGTACGCGTTTTCGTAAATAATATATTTTTTAGGTATTTATTATTACATTTATAATTTATAAATACTTAGGATTCAAATGTCGAATTGCATAATTTCATCGTTAAACGTTGTATTGACGATTTATTAGCTAAAAAGTAAGAAAAACCTCAGTATCCTGGCCTCAGTCTCCTGGCCCAGTAAATAGATAATTCGAAACTGGTGATTGGTAAAAAAATAAGGAACATGAAATATTTTCAGGGCTGGTCGGGGGGTGTCTCCTGATATTAAATCCAAAATGGCGACCTCTTATCGTTATCAGGGTCGACACCATCTTGGATAACACTTTTCAATCTATATTTCGCAAACCATCGACTTTACGACAAAATGTATTGAAATCTTTTTTATGGATTATCAAATTTCCCATCTTTTTTATTTGTAACTTTTTTTTGTAACATCAATGTTTTCCAAGTTATGAAATTTATAAAACTATTAACGACTATAAAATTCTTGTATCTTATTTTTTTGACTGCCCCGTTTTAGATAAGTACAAGAAAGACCTAAGCTAGAACTTAGGCTACTTGTGTAACCTCATATGCAAAAAAAAATGTCGTGCCGAAAATGATCCGATTTTCGTCCTTCTTGAGTAGAACCACCCATATACAGTCTGCCTACCGATGCAGCATAAACCCTTATATCTATGCACACACGTTTATCTAATACGCTTAAAACCCTCGAGAATCTCGAACGAAAATAAAAAAATTGAGTAATTCGTTAAAAAAAAAAAAAAAAAAAAAATCTTCAGTTTATCGTGAAATATTTTTTCGTAAAATTATTTTTACGCTTTTTTTTGATTACGCGGTATAAAGAAATATCGAAAAATCAAAATAATAACAATACGCAAATATAAATTACGTACTATATACTGGTGTACGCAACGAGCTAAATTAAGAAGAACTTTACTACAACTGGAGCTAACTGGGTCCAACTGGGACGAGGCTATACGCCCAGTTATTACAATTGGAAGAGATTCAAGATTATTTTTTTTTTTTTTTTTTCCTTTTATTTTTTTTCTTCTTTTTCTTTTTCTTTTTCTTTTCTATTCTGTGGCTAGAATTTATACCCCCCTTGTGATACCACGTCCCGCCTACAATCAACTCTCTATTTCTACCTACGAATAGAAATACCAAAAGAAATATAACGAGAACTCGGAATATTTTCTATATGAATAAAAAAATTTTACCGTTATTAAGCCACGGTAATTCAACTCGTGTTATTCCCACGCGCGAATTTCATGGACTAATATACACATGTAGATATTGTATAGATGTGCGTGTATTATAGGTATATGTGTATATTTGTCTTTGATCCTACGCAGCGTAGAATAAGAATGAAATGACTAAGTAGGGGAGACACGTTACTGCATGGGTTCTCGAGGTGCGGGCTAGATATGTGCTGCGGGTATATAAAGTTAGGAAAAATATGGCCGTGCTTCGAGAGAGGATCATCCGTACCGGATGTACCCGGTCACGAAGTGTTGGCTCAGGTCGGGAATCACCGCGTGAACACGAACGAGTTTTAGTTTTGTTGATTGAAATGGAACGGGAGAGAAGTGAGGAGTACAAGATGAAGATGAAGATGAAGATGAAGATGAAAAGGAGACGGAGGAAGATGAGGAGATAGCTGATTGGTTCTCGAACCGTCCAACCGCGAATCGTCATTCATGCCTGTAGTTTAATGCAAAAAGAAAATACAGGAGAATAAAGAAAAAAGATGAAAAATAAAAAAAATATAAAGAAACGATGAAGAAAAAAAAAAAAGAAAAAGAAGAAGAAGAAGAAGAAGAAAATCGACGAAACGAAACTACCCGACCGAGGCTACTACGTGATCTCGCCTTAATCGCACGAATTTTAACCCTACGTCATTTCCGCCCGAGATTTACCTGCCGTAGCTAGATAGTGTGTATTACAAATATATAAGACACGTAAGGTTGTTCTCGAGTATTGAAGAATGCTTCCGTCGACACCGATACCACAACCCACTTCTTCTCTCCCTTCGTTACCTACTCGGAACGCTCGAATTACCTTAGCTAAGTTCCCGCAAATCCAGCGAAATTTGAAACTCCGGACTATGTGAGGTGATCGAATTTTTCTATATTAGTCCGCATTTTTTTTTTTTTTTTTTTTTTTTTTTCTTCTTTTTTCGACCGAGGGAATATTTTGTGATGACAAAAAAAAAAAAAAAAAAAATTGTCGAGGTACGTATTCTAGAGGAATTTGTTGAGAATCTGATTCGGTATAATTTATGAATTATAAATGTAGCAAATTTTTTTTCAAGTTTTTTTTTTTTCAACTTGGGAAAATTAGGACAGGAGTATTTAAGTACCGAGCGAGATGGGGTATTTCATGAAACTGATAGGGAGGTGGATTCATTTTTTCTTTCTTTTTTTTTTTTTTTTCTTTCAAACGTTCAAACCTTATCGAAGCAAGTTCAACAACACGTTATCTGTTTACTATGTGCAACGCGCCAGACCGAACGGTTTCACTTACCGAGCGATTCGCTTAAAAACACTCATCTTTCATCCGAATCCTTTTTCTTTTCTTTTTTTTTTTTTTTTATTATTTTACAAAATTATCTACCTTTGATAAACAGAAATTGAAAATTCTAATAGGTAGGGTACGTAAGATAAATTCTGTCAAGATATTTTCCAACGAAAAATTCTTGAATAAAATTAAATTTAATAATAACAAAAATCACACTTCGTTCCTTGATATAAAAATCTTCGCACTCGTGGGATGAAAATGCGAAGGTTTGTCCCTGAAATTCTCAATCCCATAAACGCACGTACAGCTACTGGTGAGAAAAATATATATAGAAAAAAAAAGAAAAAAAAAAAAAAAGGAGTGACACTGATTGTAAGAAGAAAGCAGAGGTTTAAGAGAGTAGGAGGAAGAAGAGGCGTCTGGCCTCTGGACGTTCGAAGTTAACTGAAGAAAGATACCCTTGCCAGACACAGCTCGTATGTATTACTTGATAGGAATCACAGCTTGACTGTCGCTTGTCTCGTCCGTGTCCTCGGTATCAGTTTTGCCCTCCACCCTCTTCGTTCCTCGAACTATTTCTTGGTAACCATCTCTCTATAGAGATAAAGAATTGAGAGCCTGCGCCAAGCCCGCAGCACCGACTATGACCACGTTTTTCCAACTCCTCCTGTAGCCCGGTAAGAAAAAGTAAAAAAGTAAAAAGCAAAAAAAAAAAAAAAATAATGTAGCGCTTGTCTGCTACTGGTATTTGTCGGTACCAAAGACAGACCAGCATACATAACTTACATCTGTATAAGATAAACGTATACATACATATATAGGATACGTGATAAATTGATGATGTGCTAAATACTTTTTTTTTTTTTTCTTCTTTTTCTTTCTTTTTTTCCTAACTGCTTTATGAATACTCTGAGCATAGCCAGACGTTATTACCAAGGTTATTAAAGATATCGTATAATATATTCGCTAACTTTGATACTTAACTTATTGACGAGGATAATTTGCGCGATTCTTTTCTGTTCGTTTTTTTTTTTTTTTTTTTTTTTTTTTTTTTTTTTTTTTTTTTTATTCCAGTTTTATGCGTCGATATGTTATACTTTTATTTCTCCTTTTTCTTCTTCCTCGTGAATGTGAAAAATAACATTTTTACTACGTTCGTAGTTATACCAAGAATTGAATAATTATAATCAACTATTTCTACACCGGATATATCATTTCATCGTTTCCATACTTCGGCTTAAACTTCTATCTAAAATCCATGAATTCTCCGAAGTCTTAAATACCTTTCTTCCTTTTCTATAACATTTTCTATCCATGATTCATCCGATGTATAGTATATTAGGTATATATAGCTAATAGACGAACAAGCTTCATTCTACTTAGACGCACGTACATAATATTATCTGCGAATTCGTGCGTTGAGTCACGGTAAAAGGATATCCGTTTCCTCAAGAGGTTTACGAGACGACGTCGCAGCGATCTTATCACTCAGTAAAGTCCATCTTTTATTATATACACAGCAAATATACATAAAATATATATGAAACGCGTTACGGTTGATTTTTAATCGCGATTTTCGGTTACCAATACTTAAACTATACCATATTACTACTACAACTATACTATTAGCGCGTAATATTATCTGAGAAAAACGGATGAGCGATAAAGCCATGCAGACGACGGGCGGACGCGAGCGATAAAACCGGATAACGTTGGTCGGGAAACAGGATGTTGTTGGGGGAATAGGAACGTCAAGTATAGAACTACATCTACTAACGTAGCTCGTAAGAAACTTGTACGAAACTAGTCGAGTGATAAAGAAAAGTTTTTTTTTTTTTTTTTTTTAACCCATTTATTATAGGTAACTTTGTTATAGGTATATATATACCTAATAGGAAATTTATCACCCTTTAACGTACTTATAGCACGTTACATATATATGCTTAGGTAGTATTTTATCGAAAATTCTTTCGGCTACCGTTTCATACGTAAAAGGTTTCTTCTAGGGTTTATAAAGTGTATCTACTTGTACATAACGATACGACGTATCTATCTATGAAAACCAAAAGCCAAAAATGTTAAACCCAAGACATAAGATCCGTAGGTGCCTATATACCTACTACCGTACCACGTGGCTTCTCCAAAGTTGCTTTGAAACCCGATATACGGTACAGGAACCGGGGAATTCTTCATCGTTAATTACCCAACCGTATAATTTATACGCTGCAGGCATGAAGATCGAGATCGGTGAAAAAATAATAATATAGAATATATTTTCATTTGACGAAACAATTCGTTATTGATACATACCTACGTATATCTTACCACCTATATACCAATCATATATATAGTACGTTTATATAAAATGGATTTAATCTCCGGTCAACGAATCGAACCATCCAACGTCCGATATGACAGGCGCGTGGGCCAACTTCCGCCGGAAGATGCCCCCTACCCCACATTTACCTCCCTATAGCTCTTCGCTGACGCACAGCTACCACGGACCGGAAGGAAGCGCGCCCGCCTCTCTATCTCTCTTTTTCTCTCACTTCACCCTATATATAGGAACTATATATCCTACAGTGATCAATACCGTCCTGGATTTAGCTAAAACTATGCTATAGACATGTTGATGCAGATTTTTGTGCACCACTCATCCTCACAGGGTTCTTCATTCTTTTCCAAAATTATACACTTCCTTATTTATTTATTTTTTTTTTATTTATTTATTTATTTATTTTTTTTTATTTACTTGTTTTCAATTTTATTTCACATTTTTGTGATTTCTTAATATATCTAATACCTATGCTTTGAGAAAGTTCGGGTTGTGTATTCTCGTCTTTTGATTCTGAGCTTTAGTGGATATATATATGTATAGCTATAGTATATAGTTGTCGGTAGCGCCGTGAGGTCGTCGCCAATGAGCAGACACGCCGCAAGACGGAAACCGGAAGTCTATTTTAGTTTAGGGAACCAAATTAGAATCCTTTATAGTTTATAGCTTCTCGCGTGGTACGGATATAGGTATACATATACATAAGTATATGTTAGACCGGTTCAAAAAAATCAACTTTTTTTTTTTTTTCAAAATACCCATTGAAATACTTCCCGGGGGGTGAGTGAAAAAAGATGCTTGTTAAAAGCGGAGCTCTTAATATTAATATTTAGTGGTCGCTCATCGCGGATTTCTATTTTCCATTTGAATAGTATAGGAATTTTTTTTTTTTTTAATAATCTTGTAGCTTACGAACCAATGAACAAATCCAAATGATTCATATACATATTCATAGGAAATTGAACACTCTACAAAAAGTGTCTCTTATCATTTTTTGATAAATTGACTCCTTCCAAAGTTATTCAAGCTCAAAGTTCAATTCATAGTTGAGTCGACTATCTTTTTTTAGTAATTTTTTTTTTTTTTTTTTCTTCAAAATGATAGACACATTTTTTAGAGTGTTCAACTTCCGATCAAAATATGCATGAGTCATTTGGATTTGTTTATTGGTTTGTGAGCTACAAAATTCTGAAGAAAAAAAAAAAAAAAAATTCCTATATTTATGCTATTTAAATGGAAAATAGAAATTCGCGATGAGCGACCTCTAAATATTAATATTAAGAGCTCTGCTTATAACAGGCATCTTTTTTCAACCCCCCGGAAGTATTTCAATGGGGATTTTGAAAAAAAAAAAAAAAATAGTTGATTTTTCATATATTATTTTTCATATAACAGACAGGATTATACCATACGCTGTAATGTCTGCATATAGGCTGTATATGTATACATGAATATCCGAATTTTAATATAACGTGTATTATCTTGTTCAAATTTAAAGATATGGGTATAAATTTTCCTTTTTTTTTTTTTTCATTCGGGGAATTAATAAAGAAGAAAAATTCTCTATTTTTCTTTTTTTTTTTAATAATCTGCTGCAGCGTGCTTATCCTCGTTTTTTTTTTCTTTTTCTTTCTTCTACAAGATTTTTGAATCACTCGCGAGCCTCTAAATCCCGGCAGAAAAATTCCGTGAACGGTCCGGATCTTATAGGCGGTATCCATGGCATATATAGCTGTATATGACATGGCCCAGACTGGAATTTAAAAGCATCGAAAATAATTATAGGTCCGTGGAAACAACCCAGACGTCTCTAATGCGATTATAATTGCTTATCGCGTATCATTTTCTTTTCGTTTTTTTTTTTTTTTTTTTTTTTTTTTTTTTTTTTTTTTTTTTTTCCAAGATTTGAACCAAAAGTCTGGCCTCTTTGGTTTGAATAAAGTTTGAAAGGGTTTCTCCTGCCTCTGAACGCCTATTATTTATTTATTTCGATCTTTCTTTCTTCAACTCGGGGAAATAAAAAATTATTTCCATTCCTTCAGATGTGAATATATCGCGTCCGGTATAAAAGACTGCATATTCTCTGTATATAGGCATTAAGCATATATAGATACCTAGCTGGTAGTATATATATAATCGTATATCATAGATACGAGCAACTCAAACGAACGAACGAACGAACGAATGGACAGACCGAACCGGACCGGACTGGATCCCGTGTCTCTTCATGGTCCGTCGTATTATATCTACCTCTTCTAAAATGCCTACCTGTATACCAAGTTAAGTTATACGTATACCTGATACGCGTAACTATACGTGTCTGTTCATCGGATGAGGAACGCGGGTGTATATCTATATAGTTGGGATGCAGCTTTTGTGTAGTTCTTCACTGTATATGTGAAGTCCTTGTGCGTAGGTACGTATGCAGTACCCATATACCTACGTGAGTATTGGTATTGGGTCGAGGCGAGAGATGATGCGATTTCGTAGAAGAGATTCCACCCGAGACACGAGACACGACCGATCAACGATTATTTTTCGTATCACTCGACCGAATGATATATATAAAATATATATGATATATCTACGTATATATATTATATATATATATATATACTCCGAGTTCATTTGATTCTTCGACTTCTCATTCCACGCACAATCAGCTTTTCATTTTTATTATAATTACCTAGTTGACCTGACAGATGGGATTGACTTATCGTCTTGAAATTGACATTTATTTCTTATCCCATTCGCGCGAGATTCTCTCGAACCCATAATATAGACTCGGGTGAATATAAAAAATGGTGATAAATATTGGGAAATAAAATTAAAAAAAAAAAAAAAACAGTATCTTGTGTCAGTGAATTGCAAATTACCGTCAATCTTACAGACGGCTATGTAACTCTCGTGAATGAGACTCGTTGACGGGCTGGGAACGAGACGATCGGTCGATACCGCTTCTCGAGGCGAGTTCAAAACGTATACGATAAACCCAGGGTTGCATGCGGACTCAGTTAAGTATCGTGAATATGAGTTACATATAAATAATTAATAATATTGTACACGCAGAGAGAAAGGAATTATATTGATTTTACTTTTTCTTTTAATTTTTTCAAATATTGAAAATTCATTTTTCCCGAATCGGTACGATTTTATGAGTCTTGTAATATTATGTTACGGAGTACCTTTATGATACGAGTATATTATGTGAAAGTGTCTTTCGATCCATCTCCTAATATGCAATTTTATAGAAAAATAATGTTATATCGAATTCAAACGGGGCTGGTAGCTCAGAGAGAAACTATTATTTATCCATTTCTGTGTTTATGCGCGTATTATAGGTATACTTATATATACTAATGTGATTATTATACATTAATACCTATAGGCCCCAAACGTATTACGTGTATAACTATGTATACCAACGTTCGCGTGTGTTATTATACACACTGAATACTTCTACACCGGATTATATTTGTTTGAAAATTCCTTAGGATTCTGGAACGCGGGCAGCAGCTCGCGGCCAGAGATTAAAAAGGTCTACTACTACTCTCTCTCACCCTATCTTATTTTTTTTTTTTTTTTTTTTTTTTTCTTTTTTTTTTTTCTTACTTCTTTTACTTCTCTTTTTCCTTTTTTTTTCTTCAACATCCTACCATCCTCTATCCGTTTACCTGTCCTTCCAAGTCTTCCATCCAGCCTAGACTCAGGGTGCCACGTTTGTCTGCAAGGGAGGCAATGCACATCTATACAGGGTGTTTTTTTTTTTTTTTTTTTTTTTTCTTTTTTTTATCAAAACTTGATCATTTTATTCTTCCTTTTCTTCTTTTCTTTTTTCTTTTTTGTTTTTTCGAATCACATATAATTACACATCTCAATTGAAAATTGATAAAATGTTTTTTTGTAGAGAAAATTCTTTTTTTTTTTTTTTTTGTTTTTTTTTTTGTATTTATTAATTTTCAGCTGAGGTGTTCACTCTGACCCTTTTGGTGATGTGAAAAATTGACCACTTATTACCTACGCGTATTTCTACCTGTATACCCTGTAAAAGATGTATTATCGGTACGTGCCGCGGTGGTTCGGGGTATATAGCATAGCCGTCCAAAGTCGCGCGGGTATACGCGTGGGCCGCACCGGCTGTCCGCCTCAATTTATTTCTTCCTAAACGCCCGCAGTGCAACAGCACGTGGGTCGCCCTCGACTCAAGTCGAATAGCTGCAGCAGCGAGCTAAGACGTTGATTTTTGACGAAAAAAACGAATCCTTGTATATAGTTGCGAGACTACAAAAAACAAAAGCAATTATCTTTGCAGTTAGTTATATACCTTTATTGGTGTGTAATATAATCGCAAAAAAAAAAAAAAAAAAAAAAAAAAAACAACTTATGCCAAGGTGATTTTACAGGTAAAATTCAGGTTCTTGTAAAAAGTCTAATTAATTAAATTCGTAACGCCTATATAGTAAAATGAATTCATTCTGATTTCATCCTCTTTTTATATTATCCACGGTATTTGCTTGAGGGTTTTTCCAGAGCCTGAATGAAGAAGAAGAAGAAGTAGAAGCAGCAGCAGCTAATTTAAAATCACGTTACACCCGTTCTTTCGTTCTTTCGTTCGTCCGTTCGTTCGTTCGTCGTCGACCAATCTCCGTGGGCAGTGACTATAACTAAGCCTCGATTATCGTCCGAATGGACAATGGCCGACCGGATGTTGTCCGTGTTCTGCCCGACTCCTAAACCCACGCGATGCTCCGACGATCCTCGGAGGGTCCCTCGCGGTCGAAAGAGAAGACTTCTCCGGTCCCGCTCCGCGAGTTTTCACTCCGCATGCCACCGTATCACCATATACAGGTGCAACGGATGCCCTCACTGTATATACACACACACACACATATATAGGTGTACACATAAACACATGTGTAATATATCTCTCTGTATTTAGTTATATGTAGTCAATTTCAATCTCTCTCTGATTCAACATATTCACGTGGGATTATACTTCGAGTGATTTTAAATTAGTAGCTATATAATATTATAGACTCGTAGTATCCTCATTTATGTAGATTTTTTTTTTTTTTTTTTTTGTCGGCAAGATAGACTACCACGGGTAGTTTTAAATCCTTGTTCCATTGTCATATAGCATAAGGGTAAAGGTGGAACTTATACTCGAGGATAAAAGGAAATATATATATATAAAAAAAATAAAAAAATAAAAAAGGATAATTCTCATGTAGTAGTATAGCTAATATACCAGACATACTTACTTACCTCTCTCTAGAGCATAAGTCTTCTCCTCTTGGCACCTTTATCACAGCTTCTACACGGGGCACGTATAAACCCGGTGTGACAAAACAAATTTACAGCCTAAGCTATGGCTTGGACCCCCCGCCAGGAAGAGGTCTTCGAAACGTTATAGGAGACCCTCGTCGCTTTTCCATCCCCTATCCTTCTCCCATATTCTCTCTTTCTCTCGTTTTCTATACGCGGAGATCAGAAATTGTTGACAAAATTTCGTATCTCACCTAGTTTAGCAAACGACCTGATTCCGCGAACTAATTTCTAACTGCCAGGTAAAGGAAAAAAGGAAAAGGAAGGGAACCGTGGTGTGGGGTGGGGGAGGGGGAGGGGGGTCACCATTTTCGGAAAAGGGAAGCTCTGGAACGCGGCAAATAACTGGTGGGTGGAACTACGTCTTTCCTTGGTTAATGCGTAGGTATAAACGTACGACCAGGTGAAACGAGGGGCGTGGGTCCCCGTGGGATCGGCTCGCCAGTACGTAGGCTTTGCCCCGCGAAGCATCGCGACGGATATTATGTTTGATGTATGTAGTTATATAGTATGCGTCTAGGAGACGCGGTAAAATTGTATGCATACACATACGCGTAGATATATACGTACATATATACAAGTGGTGAAATAGCTCCACTGGAACCGGGATTTCCGGTCTTGAATAAAAATTGAAGGAAAAAAAAAAAAAAATAGAGTCAAATCGGCAGATATATTATGTAGAAATGATGCAATTTGAGCGATATATCTTCTTTACATGCAACGATAGGATGATTAGGGTAGTAAAGTCTAGCTGACCCGGGTACGAATAACAAAAGTTAATACTATATCGCGAGTTTAAACCAGGATGACATCTGGTCCGCGCGTCCGCGTTGGCGTGGGAAATATTATAGTCGAAAAGCATGCCATCGTCGTATTCTTTCGAGATCCGGTAGACTGCGCAGAGATGATATTTCTAACTTTCTTATATGTACATACCTAATACAACTATAATGAAATAAAGAAACTAATCGGAGCAATTGCGCAATATTACTATTATACGCCCTCGGAATTATATATTTATTACTTTAGGCCTGCTGCTGCACACGTGCCAACAATTTTCTATCATTTTTTCGACTACCTGCAAGGAGTATGTTATTCTCTGTATATGGGGGTAGAAAAAAAAAAAAAAAAAAAAATACGAAAAATTTATTACCCAATGATAAAGTAGGTAATGAATTAACAACTGTAATTGTAATCCCTATGCTGATTGAATCAATCAGTAAAGTAGCAATTGTTTAAAAAAAAAAAAAAAATGTCGTATTTTCCGGTATGTTCCAGTTTGTAGAACTCGGTATTGTCACCAGCATAGAGTACAACCATAAATCAGTCGAGACGGCGAGAAAGGGGCAGGAAGTATGCATAAAGATTGAATCTGTGCCTGGTGAAGCACCGAAAATGTTTGGCAGACACTTTGACGAGAAGGATTTTCTCATCAGTAAGGTAAGTCGTATTTCATTAATATAGTATTACATACTAGGTATACTATATAAGTATAGGTATCCATATCTATGCAATTCATGAATATATGCATGTCCGCGCATATAGCTGTATTTACCTGCCTTTTCTCATCCTCGCTCGGCTATACGAACCCGGGAATGTAGCCGAGCGTGGGCGTTCAGGGTAAAGAAACTAAGGGAGTAGGAAAGAGGAAAGAGGAAAGAGGAAAGAGGAGCAGACTAGCAGACCCGACTCATTCATTGAAATTCGTCAATGAACACAGAGTCAAGTCAATGGCGGCGAACTCCGTTCATTCGCAATGACATAGTATAACGTGTGTCCAATTTGGGTTTAGTTTTATTATCAATTTCGCTTGTTTTCAGTCCAGATATTAATCTTTGGAATTTTTATTTTATTTTATATTTTTTACTTTTTTTTTTTTTTTTTTTTTTTCGTTTTCTTCTGACTTATTTTATTGTCGTTTGAAAATCAGTAGGCGTTTTATCGGGTCGCAGGTTTGTTAAGTATATATATATATATATATATATAATCGAGAGAAGACCGACTTCACCTCTCTCGGACATCAGCCAAGTATAAACGTATATAACTACGTATGTGAGACTACTATACACATATAACTGTATATATGTATGTATGGGTTTGGTATATGTACGACTAAACCCGTCCGACGATCAATGAAACTTGACTTCTTTTTTTAGAATTCTATTCTCGAAGACGTGGGAACGCGAGAGGTAGCGCGACCTCTTCTTCGTCTTCTTCTTCTTCTTCTCCTTCTTCTTATTCTTCTTATTCTTCTTATTCTCATTCTCACATTTTACGCCTCGCAAACTTTGTAGCCATTCCCCTTTAAAAGATCACACATACACAGCTACTATAATACCTACGTGTAAATACACCAACTTGACCAATTTGTGTATTACAATCAACGCAATCAATTTCCTCGCGAATTTTACGAAAATAAATTTCAAATTTAATCCCATACATAGATTAATATAGTACATATATATTTCACATACGAATATAAAATTCATTCATTTATATCTATAAGGACGAAAAAAAAATAAAAAATCATCATCATCTCGATTTCTCCTCGTATTAAATCTTAACAATAAGTCGACTCCTGCAGACGGCAGCTGCCAGGCGTCCACATATGCTTGGGTTATATCTTGTCCTGCGCCTGTCTGTCTCATACCTTGGCGTTTACAGCGTAGGTAGATTGGTGGGTGGGTGTAAATGGTGGGCAAAGGTGGGCTGTGCAGGCGAGAGCGTACTTATTAATGAAAATGCTGCCATGGGCCCACGCTCCTCCTTTCCTTTTATCTCTCTATTCTCTCTATTATTTATTCTTATTTTAAATAATATTTTTTTTTTTTTTTTATCAAATTTTCTTTATCTCACAATTTTATAACGGACCTCTATATATATATATGTATTCTCTCAACGGATAAATTTCTCATATGAATTTTCTCTCTTTCTCTTCTATATATCCTCAATTCTTTACTCACATAGATAACGATCGCGACAAGTTAGAAGTTCCGTGGGAAGGGATGCGGGTCTTCGTGCAACGAGCACGTGATCATGCGGGCGTTTCGTCCGGGTGCGGGTTGTATTAGCGCTGAAAATCAATCGTATATATATAATATACACGTACCTCCTATAATACCAGCTTTTCTCTCGCTCGTATAAATTTTTCCGTATTTTCAATCGCTCCAGTATAATCCTAACGTTTGTTTATATAACCAGGCAAAATATCGGGATACATAGAGTCAGAATTTGAAGATGAAGACAGGCATGTTTAATATGGCTATATATACCTATATACATAGTATGTCGAGTTCGTGGGCGTCGCTTTCAATTTGTAGAAAGGAAGGAGCTAGCCAGAGATAGATGGATATATGTACATATAGTTAGATGAGAATAGACAGATACTCGCGTTTCAATATCGATTCAAAACCGCCAAACGACCTCGTGCTACGATACGAGTTCTGCAATCGATAACCTATGTAATGATTATACACAGTATTACTTGACGTTGACGCGACACAGACAGTTCCAATATCATACATACATACATACATACACACACAGAAAAAAAGGTTGATTTGATCCAAGAAAATTATTTTTGATTCGCGATAATTTTGCGGTCCAAAAATGAAAACCGAAATTTTCTCGGATCAAATCAAAAATTTTTCTCGAACCAAGAAAATTTTCCAAATTTTCTTGGTTCGAGAAAAATTTTTGTTTTGATCCGAGAAAATTTCGGTTTTCATTTTTGGACCGCAAAATTATTGCGAAATTATCAAGTCAACCTTTCTTTCTGTGTGTGAACTGTGATTAAAATTCCTCCTTCACCGCGACATACTTTCAAGATTTCGAGCGTTACAAAATTTTTTTGCGTGTTCTAGGCGTATATTTAACCATATAGGTGAGGTTTTCTGTCAATTCGCGTAATGGGACACACCTTTAGTAAGGTGCGGGTGCCACACCCGTCTACCATTTGCACTATGGAATTAAACCGACATTATACGACAGGGTTTGTTTGCCTAATAAACAATATACTACCCACGCGTTTGACGCGTTATATAGCGTCCGCTTTCCCCAAGGGGTTTGGAACTTCCTTCCTTCTCAACTTGCTTAGTAGATATAGCTGGATATAGCCGTACGTCGGCGATTACCTTTCCCTGTCTCGTGTCGTGTAGGCTGATGTAATTGCTAATTAGCAATTAGTAATTAGTAGCCGGATAGCTAGCTAGGTAGCCGTAGCCCGTACATGAATACTAATTAATTATATAGTAAAGGGTGTTATATTGTGATACATAGTGCGGAGGGGTATATTTATTCGATACTATAATATAACTTCGAATAACAATTTATACCCACAAATCTATAATTATAGATTATAAAATATATATGGATTTTTTGACGGATATCAGTTCCTCGAATCTGACGTATATAAAGGTCTGCTGAAATAAATGTAAATATAAATATTACGCCACCAAGTTATAGGGGTGATGTATTTTTATAAACTCGTTTCAAGTGGATCAATAAAAATTCTGCAATATCGTTTAATATATATATATAGGTATACGTATATATATACACTCTTGCGACTATGTGTCTATAATATGCGAAAATTCAATAAGAAAACAGAAGAAAAAAAGAATAGAAAAATTAAATTCTCGATTCATTGACTTTTGGCGAAATTGAATGGAACCAAATAGTGACTCGAATTCCGCTCGGTCTCCATTCATCGTCCCCATTCACGATCCCGCAACTATATATATGTATGTATAACGTGTATATCCCCGAAACGTTCCCGATATCCCTTCATTCGCGCGGTCGCGTTGTGCCGCAACTTTGGTTCCGCATATCCCCGGTTCGCTATACTGCAGAGCAGAGCAGAGCAGAGCAGAGCAGCAGCTTTGAGACCCGGGAATTGGTGGTGGTAGAGCTCGTAACCTAGTTTCGCAAGGTACGAGGCCATTGCAGGATGAAAACCAGGATTTCATTGAGAGCTTTTGGAACTGGGTCAAAACGGGGATGCCGTACCGTATACCGTACCCTGAAAGACAGCAATAGAATAGACCAGCCATAAAACTACCGACGAACAAGACGATTTTATAATACACACATTCACGTCTTATTTCGGGATTTATCATGCGGGTAAACAAGCGATTGGTAGTTTAGATCACACTTTTGTCCTTTTTTTTTTTTTTTTATTAAACGAAGAAATTCGACGGTATCGATTTACCTTATTCTCATATCATCTATTTTACGGTTTGAAACAAACCGCGGCTCGCTTGTACCCATCGCTATTTAAGGCCTGGAGTTCGATGCTCCTGCACTAGGTTGTAGGGATGGCTTACGTAAACCAGGGCACATCTCTGACGTCATTCATCCCCTTAGCAACGCCCCGGAACCTTATAGGAATCAGGTCAACTTTGTCCTCAATGAAAATACTTACTCCCCGGTACGGCGAAACCTCTTTGTAAATATAAACTAGCGGGAATAAGGGGATCTTTGATGCTGCGCTGCTATTTATACTGCGCTGTTCGATAAAAGGACCTTTGTTCGATGTCCTTATAGACGTTTATTCGGTCTTCGCCTCTTGATCCCCGTCGAAAATAACGTATGCTATCTTCGCATATAATATATCACGGAATTTTTTATAATAAAATCAGTACCATTTTTTTTTTTTTTTTTTTTTTTTTGCTTTGTCTCTGAAAAGCAAGATGAACATTTCCGAATATGTACCTACTACCTCGAGCCACTTTTCATTTTTTTTTCATCTCAATGAACCCCGGAAATCCAAATTTTTGTGATACTTCTTTATAATATACTACGAGTTTTACTATACGGGTGAGACGATAGACTCTTGCGTATAGAAAAGTAAAAACAACGATGAGGCGAACCGCCTGGACCATCTGCGGACAGGAAACACGCTGCAGTCTGATCTCGACTTTTTCTCTTCCCCTCGAAATCCGGTTGCCGAACTAATCCCCCAGGAACGAACCTCAGAACTCCTAATAAAATCGTTCATCCCATGTAATAAATAATTGTCTAATTAGGTTCGTAGCATCGATTCCACAGCATCCAAGAAAAACGATTCATTTGTATGAAACAATTTGTTTAATGTACGGAAAAAAAGAAAAAAAAAAAAAAAGAAAATGTTTCTTTCATCGATAGCTTGATGAATATTGCCTGGGAGCACGCACATATACTACTTTAAAAATAAGTGTGTATTGTGTATACGTTAAGCATGGAAAAATGCTGAGCATGATTTTAGATGGCGCTGACAGTATGCATAAATATGTTACACACTGATAATTAAATAGTATATAGTATTTTCGTGCACCCAGCCAATAGGAGTTAATTGCACTGCAGGTATTTATGACAAGTCTGCAGCATGACATAATGATAATATCTAACTTCCGGCTGGGTGAGATCTCGAAACGAAGGTATATATACATATTATTATCCTTGAAGAATTGGGTCACCGGTACTCGAGTGACGCAATAGTTCCCATGACGACGACCCGCGCGATTCCCCTCGAAGCATTGCACCCTTATTCGCCAGAGGGGGAATTCGCCGACCTCTTATAAGCTCTTTAACTACCGTTTCCCTCTTCTTTGTACTTTACTACGATCGGCGAGTTTAAATCGAAAATAAAAAAATAAAAAAAATAAAAAGAAGAAAAATGAATGGAAAAAAAAAAAAGAGAGAAAGAAGCGATAAACGAGACGGGAAATAAAGGAGACGAGCTTAATTCGTCACCCTTTGTGCGACGATCAGACTCCCTTTTAATATTCAAAGGCTCGTCGATCGGAGGAAGGAAGAAAGATTCACGTCCGGCGACCACCTGTCCTCACTGTATACCTATCTCATTGCCTCCGCGCCGCTGTCTTCCGGTGCATCCTTGGCTACTTCCGGTCTTCAAGGAAATTCTTTGGCACGCGTTAAGCCGCCGCGATTACCTCCTCGAGCCTCTTCATACCTCTCTTTACTTATTTTCTTTCCGCCGATATCATATGCATGGAATTCCTTGTTCGTTATCTACACGGACCCTGCATGGTACGCTCTCCGCATCGCAATAACACGCGCGACAACGTAAAAAGGTGAATTTTTGTAGAAATAAAGAAAGCTACGGCGGCTCGACAAAGCCGATATAATGATCATGATAGTTTATTTTATTTTTCTTCCATTCTTCTTCCTTTGTATTTTATTCACTACTTTTTTATTTATTCACGGAAATCTTCTCCACGCTTAAATAGAGGTGCAGAGTTTTTTTTTTTTTTTTTTTTTATATCTTTCTCATCTTTTATTTTTGTGTGAAAAGGTGAACAACGAACGTGTAGGTATATTAAATTTAAATATTGGTTAATAACTTGTATAGTAGGACTCGATGATCCTATTTATTATCATATAAGCTTATCTTATCTTATTTTTATCTCAAAAATAAAATGAAATATAATCGCGATATTATCGCAGAAACGATAACCATAATCGAAATAAGTATATAATTATCGTAAAAAAAAAAAAAAAATAAAAAAATAAAGAAATAAAAAAAATTTCATTCGCTAACATAAGGTGGCAAATTTATGAATGGAAAGATCGATCGATCGATCAGTTCAATCGCGTGGGATTTGGCGTGGAAAATACGCAATTTGTGTGACGACATTGATTAATACTTCCTGTTTGTAATACAGAGTAAACAACTTTCGAGGAAATTTAAATATAGACTATAATTATTATTATCATCATCATCGCGTCAATTTTACATGAATATAGTTTCAATTTTACATATTTGGGGTTGAAAAATAAAAATTCACACGCTGCACTTATATATCCTATATAGTTCGGTGTATAGACGGAACCCTTTTTTACTTCCCGCTCTCTTATTTCTTCTACCCTGTCGGTTCCACTCTTCTCCGATCTTCTCATCTTAAAATCCAGCCGACTCGACTTCCGCTCTGAACTTCGATGGCCCGAATTAGAGCCTAAAGGAGTATATTTTTATCCCGTCACAGCTATACGTCCGTCAAAATAGATTAAATAATAAAGATGAATTATTTTGCCGATGATCTAAATAAATATTGTCAAATTTTATACCTAAGTAATAAGTTTTATTATCATTTCTGATTACAGATTAGCAGACAGAGCATCGACGCATGCAAGGATTACTTTAGAGACGATTTGCACAAAACTGATTGGCAGCTTATGGTCGAACTTAAAAAACTCTTCCAAATTCTCTAGTCGTATATAAAAGGTGAGATAAATGGTATGTTTGTATATGATATACGACGACGACGTGAACCAGGCATGATATATATATATATGAAATTATATATACCTTGAATACGGATATATAATTCTCATTTTTTATTTTTATTCGGCACCTCATAGTATTTCGTGCGAAGTTTAATTGAACGCGATATATAATTAATGAAAAAATATACTTATATACGCGTGTCTGGATGGACGTATGATATTTAAATATATCCCTTATAAACGCATATGATCGCGTATAGGTAGATATGCGAAAGGTATGTTGCGATGGAGTAATAAATTAACCGGATACAGTTGTCAACTAATTTTCACTTCCGGGAAGCGTGCTTAAATGTATTTGTACCTATGAATATATATACATATATACAATATATAGTACATGTATGAATTTATATCCATATATAAATGATGTAATCCACAAACGAATCTTGATTAGCGTTAGGTATCAATCGTTGTATTAGTTTCTATAATTATAAATAATATACGCGCATCGAGTAGATAGGTATATATATCCTATAGGTATATATCGCATCACCCCTCGTCGGGACTAACGATTGATTAATTAATTATCAAATTTCGATTTTAGATTTTTTTTTTTTTTTTTTTTTTTTTTTTTTAATTTTTTTTTTTAATTTTTATCAATATAATACGGAGTTTGTGGTGATACGATGATCGAAAGTTCAGACTAACAATATAAGGATTTATTATGTATGTGTAAAATATAAAAAAAGAGAAAATGAATAGAAAAACAGTAAAAAAATAAAAATAAAAAAAAAAGTATAATGTGTCGCTTAAGAAAAACACATCGTAAATGCAGAAGTATAATCAGCGATACTAATTATTTATTATTGTCGCTATTTGCATAATTGGTAATACTATTTATAATTAAGAAAAAATAACTAATTAGGTTTAAATTATGTACCTATATATCTAATTGATTAAACTATCGGTATATATATAAAAGAATACGATACGTATATAATTGCAACAGATTTCAAAATATTAATCACGCGCCATAATTTTCTTTATCATTTCTAAATCCGCACACAAATATAGTATATTATCATTGAGCCGGATGTTCTAGAAGATTAGAAAAAAAAATATATATATACTTATATATAAATATAATGAGAGCCAATCAGCGAACCTAACGTCGCCGATATATCAATGAATATTTGGATTAAGATAAAAAATCTATAATCTTCGTGTTCTATAGCCTGCAGCACGTCCTCGTCAGCTGAAATTTATCTACATATGACAGGAAATTGTATACTTTGACCCTGGCAGGATCAGGAGGGGTTAAGGTATATCAGAGAGACAAGCATTTCTAGAATTTAATTTTTTTTTTTTTTTTTTTTTTTTTACAAATATCTAGGAAAATGCATCAATTTCATTTATGTATAATCGCACTTCGCGGTACTTCTTCTTTCATCTCTGTCCAGTTGCGTATCGTATTTTTTTTCTTTTTTTTTTTTTTTTTTTTTTTTTTATACATTGTAGATTTGTATCGCCACGCGATAATAATTATGGGATGATATAATATAATTGAGTGATGATAAATCGAAAATTTGAACAAAAATAATAATATACGACTATTTCCACGATGAAACAGCATAAGGATTGTGTCGCGTGGGAGCTATGTTGAACATAGTATAGGATTGAATAAATTAAATAAATATAAATAAAAATTTATTAAAAGTATAGCTCGACACGTGACAACATTATATTAATATCACGAGCCTCGGGCTTTTCGAAGATAAAGTAAAAGAACAAAGAATAAAGAATAAAGAATAAAGAAAGAAAAAAAAAAATCAGAAATCATGTAGAATTGTATAACTACTTAGTAATAATATTAGGTAGATCGTAGAAATTAGAGGGTTGTGGTCCATGGCTCAACTCTTATAGTGGATATATATATATGCCGCATATATATATTAATGTGTATAAAGTATATAGGTAAATATTTATATATAATATACTTAAAAATCGAAGGATTCATGGAAACGTAATAGATTGCCTTCGTTATATAATATTACACATTTATACATATATGCACATATATGTACGTATGCGTGTGTGTTTTATATATGTATAAGTTCTTTATAAAATTGCGTAGGGGAAGGCGGGGCGAGTTGTGGCAAAATAAGAAAACATTGGATTATTCCAAATTCTTTATGAAACCCAAACATTTAAAATCTTAGTTAAAACAAAGCATATCATGGCCCTTAATTGGTTGGTAAGTTGAGATTATAGTGAATTGGATTAAACGAGAATACATTTTTTTCTTCCATACGGAATTTGGCACAACGTGCCCCTCCTGAGGGGTTAGTTGTGACAGGGTTGGGGCAGGTTGTGACAATGATATTTTGGCTGTATTAACTGAATATTCTGAAATAATGACTAGTATTTGGCACAACACAACACAACACAACTATATCGAAAGAATTTTTGTGAATTTTTTCAGAATTTTTGGATTGCATTTGTGGATTTTTTCCCAAATTTCAGCTTTTTCTACAAACTCCCATATCTCAAAGGTTTAAGATCCTACAAGAAAATTTATGCGACATAAAAGTTGCAGTTTCAAATCAACTTTCTGAACAACATTTTTTGGGAATTTCTCGAAACCCAAAAATACCAATTTTTATCAAAAATACACAAAAATTGGTTTTTCAATCAATACGTCACTTTCGATTTGCCTCAATAATTTACAGAAAATACTCTCAAGTGTGGACAACAACCGTATATTTTTTCTCAATCGTTTGTAACGTATGCTGTATTAATTATTTTTTTTTTTTTTTTTTCGAAAAAAAGAATTAATAAAGCATACCTTAAAAAAAAAAAAAAAAAAAAAAAAATACGACTAAAGCATACGTTCCAAACGATTGAGCCAACCATCTTAAAAAAAATATACGGTTGTTGTCAACACTTGAGAGTATTTTCTGTAAATTATTGAGGCAAATCAAAAGTGACGTATTGATTGAAAAACCAGTTTTTGTGTATTTTTGATAAAAATTGGTATTTTTGGGATTCGGAAAATTCCGAAAAAAATTTGTTGAGAAAGTTAATTCGAAACTACAACTTTTATGTCTCATAAATTTTCTTGTAGGATCTTATACTTTTGAGATACGGGAGTTTGTAGAAAAAGCTGGAATTTGGAAAAAATCCACAAATTGCAATCCAAAAATTCTGAAAAAATTCACAAAAATTCTTTCGATATGGTTGTGGTCGAGGACCAAATTACGATTTTTTCGGAAGCGGTGATTTTTTTGACCGTTCGAAACGGCGTGGAATACCTCATATATATAATGCGTAATATAGTAATTTACTATCCGCCAAGTTCGTTTTATTGAAAATGATAGATCGTCACGCGATTGAGTGGCGTATGGGGCTAGTTGTGCCGTCACAACTCGCCCTCACTTCGATGACACAACTAGCCCCATACGACCATTTTGAATGAGAATAGCCATGAAAGTGAACACATTGTCGAATTTATTCGGACAACTGTTGGAATATCCTGGCAAAGATTACAAAAGGTCGACCATAATACCACAAATGACTTACCACGTACTGATAGGGCAGAAGACTCATTCGAATAGAGGCCGGAAAACTAACTTTTGTATCTGAAAATCACCTTTGATGTTCTAATTTGAACGATTTCAACGCAGTCTCGCCATTGCTTCGTTAGCAACTAGCGCTGAGAGGTTAGTATAAAATGTAATACTGAAAAGAGCGCTAGTTGTAATAAAAAGTATTTTAGAAGCATTGTCACAACATGCCCCTGTCACAACTCGCCCCGCCTCCCCCTATACGGCATGGATAAATGAAAAATAAAAAATAAAAAATAAAAATTCCCAACTATATATATGTATGTATACATAATATATACATATATAAAAAAAAAAAAAAAAAAAGATCGATCTTTTTCTTATAATTCAAATAAAATAATAGGAAAAAAAGAAAAAAAATCATTGAAAGAAAATTTTATTACATTCAAAAAAACACCCTATATATATATATATATAAGTATAATAGGCGCCACGGTTCAATCACCTGGAATATCAGGACTCTGGTTCGCACAACGATCCCAACGTGATTGCAACTTTTTCTTAACTTGACCGGTGCAAGCTGTAAACTTGCAGCCTGTCCGGAGGTAGGTATAATACAGACTTGAATCTATGTATATATATATATATCTATCTATATATCTATAGATTCACACATATCATGACGATATTATCTATGTATATTACAAAATAATCTGTGTCCCGCGTATATTTACACCGCGCGCAGAGCTACACACACACACACACACACACACACACACAAAAATACAGCATACACACATATTATTTATATTTATCATTATAATGTATATCTGTCTCTTATATAGGTATATACTATATACACACACATACACATACACACATGTGGCGACAGTATAAAGTATGAAAGAGGCAGGTATATACATATATATATATATATATACACATATATTATATACGTATGTGTGTAGATTGGAAGCATTTGACGCGCGTTGTTGAACTACGCGTTCATTCCTATATTACAAGAATTTCCATGAATGAAATTTGCAAGACATCGCAGCCTTCTGTTCAATGGACAATAACGTCTTGACCGTTTCTATACGAACAACACTTACATAAGAAAGAGAGAAAGAGAGAGAGAGAGAGAGCGAGAGAGAAAAAGAAAAAGAAAAAGAAAAAGAGGGATAGAGAGAGAGAGAGAGATAGAGAAAGACATGCGTAATCTGTTTACCAATACTATACTAGTACATAACGAACTTGTCCTTGTACATAACGGTAATAACGAATGAGAAGGTCTCGCTAGCGGAAGATTAGAACAAAACTCGAACACGACCAAACATTAATATTATTCTGACAAGGTATATACATATATACCTATAGAAAATATAACAACGAAGGTAAAATATATTAGGTGATGATTATCGCGTATAATAAAAGAAGAAGAAAAATGAAAATAATAAATTTTAATCATTACTTTAATTGTCATTTTGAAAACCAAGTTCTGAACGTTTTATAACGTGTCTTGAACATTTCTCTAATCCGCATGTGTATAGTATTCATATGTATAGGTATATGCGCGCATCTACGTCGTATTCATTCATAGTTATATTACGCTCGTTCTCTTACCCGCATACTGTGCATCTCTTGCAATTTCTTACGTTCAGTATAGTAGGTATCCTAAGTACTAAGTATATAGAAACCAACCGGGACGTTTTATACGTTTGTAACAGCTGCGAAAATAACCCCGTTAACGTTACGTATATACAAAGCGCGAGATTATTCTACGCTGATTACATCCCGTCAGTCTCTCTTTACTTTTCTTTAATTCAGCGACGACCCTCCCTCTCTTCTCTCACCATAATTCCATCTCTCATCTCTATATTGTTTCTATTGTTTTGTTTTTTTTTTTTTTAATCTACCTATCTTTTTCTTTCTCTCTTCAACGCTACTGCAGATACAAAACTTATAAGTGAATTATAGTATACAGATATATAATTCAAATCTTGGTAACTATCCAACCGACTTTTTTGACCGATATTTATTCATATGTTACATTATATTATATTATATTATATTATATTATATTATATTTGTAACAACTTCCGGCAAAATAACGTATCGTTCATATAAGCGATATCTCGTAGTCGTTATAAACGGCGAGTTTTCATTGGTTCATATAATATAATATATATATTACGTGGGTATACGCAGATATCAATTTATACATCGAATCGTTCGGTATACTTAATACTCGACACGTGTGCAGCAGCAGCAGCAGCAGCAGCAGCAGCGTGCACGGATGTATGTTTTGTATCTATCAGAATGCCAGGTGCTTAATTAACTTTTACAGATCCGCCGCATGTCATTCTCGCGATTTTATACCTGAACACTTTTTCACATAGGTAGGTATCATTTATTACGTCTGTATATATATAGGTATATAGGATGTATTTACTCGATGGAGTCAAGTATATGTAATATCTGTACTTCCTCCTATAGGTATTGTAATATATATCATATACACATATATCGCGTCACTATTGCCATAAGGTCGTAAGCGCAAGAAAAAAAAAAAAAAAAAAAAAAAAAAAAAAAAATTTCGTGTTTTTGGTGGCAAAATCTTTTTCGTGCCATATAACATCGTTTGGGCATATCCGCAAAAAAAATAATTTTTTGGCGCTTACGACCTTATGGCATTAGTGACGCGATATATAAATAAAAATATGATACGATATAATAAACAAAGTCCAACGGCAATAATAATATGTTTACGGTGGTTTTATTTATGTTCAGTATAGTTTATATTATGTACATATTGATTATATATGCTGCACTTCCGACAAAAGTACATATCCGTATTCTAAACGTTGCGCAGAAATATTCGTATGTGTTATCACTTCCTTGACATATATAGTATCTAATACGGGTTTTTAATCTCCATGTCTAAAATCGTGATAATTATAATTTTATTTATAACCGCATATAAGCACTGGACTCATGCCTGCATATGTATATATACCTAATTAAAGACTAAACTATAATCTTTCACAAATACAAATAAAAGATATAAAAATTAGGTAAATTCGTTGTAATCATATGTATATATTTATTCTTTTCTATAATCATATATTCCGTATACTAATTTCCTTAAATTGTAGTTATATTATGTAGCTATATAGTATACCTACGTAATCGAACTTTCAAGAATTTCAATTATAATATACTATATAGGATGAAGGAGAAACGAGACGTTACATTTCTAGATATTATTGTAAATAGTATAGGTATAGGTATATATGTGCGGGTGCAGTGTAGTAGATATGAAATAATCGCGGTGCAGACTGAGAGAGGATATCCGGAACGGAAATACTTCCCGTCAACAGCAAATAGCCAACCCCTCCGAGTCGCTACACATATGACCATATTATACTACCACCAAGTAGTATAGTATTAGTATAGTAGATAGTTACACTTATACCTAACTAAACTGACATTAGAGTTGAGTGCATTTCCGTTTGACAATATATATATATAGGTACATATATAGGCACGAGTCGCAACGTCTCTGCGCGTGCAGTATTTTTGGTAAGTAAAACTCGCCCTTCGTCGCCTTTAAGGGGGGAAAAACTACGTTGACGTATATATGTCGTCGCATTTCTTAACGCCTTTACACAACGCGGTTTATATCATCGTGTGGTAATTTTTTCCCTAGCTATATATTAAATAAATCGCTGAAATATTCCTGCAGGGGAAAACTATATAATATGAAATAAAATTTATCTGCTTTTGTGTGTGTGTATGTGTGTTATATACACGCGTATATATATATACGTGATGAAAGACACGTCGTATTGCATCCATGTATATGTATGTATTAAGCTGTGGGAAAGTCCTGACTCCCCTGATGTTGTAATATATACGACCTGCACGGGTACCTATACTTACATATATATACGACCTTGAGAATGATATCTGAAATTAAGACGAAGATTTTTATGGTAATGGAAATGGAAATGGAGATAATCTATTTGATATTATTTCACCCGCCCGAAGCTTCAGAAGCTTGAGAAGCTTGAACCATACTGCGATGCTGTGGGTTGTTTAAAGCTTTTAACGTTACTACTATATAGGTACCTATGAAAGTGCGTGTTGCGGGGTCGTTAGACGATTTGTAATTAATAAACAGGCACTTTTACCTGGATATAAAAGTTCATTTTATATAATTTATTGTATACGCAGTGTATACACTGCAGTACACACGCTGGTTATATATACATTACTATATACAATATATATATATATATATATATATACGTATAATCTTATACGGTTAAAATTTCGTGTTAGGTGGAATGCCGTTGATAGCCACGCGGCTTTCTTGGGACCTAGATCATCCGAGAAACTCTTGCCGGCTCACTAGTTCGCTCTTATAGTCATTACAGGGTTAATTGATTAATTAACTTACATTTACAAGAACGCAACGCTCTGCGAATGGTGAGCTTATTGTTAGCCGCGTGTCTTAAATGATACATACGACGCCGGTCCTTCTTTTTTTTATTATATAATATATAAATTTATATTTATATTTATATATATTTATCATGTCGGGTCAAATTAATTGTATAATTTCAATTTTAAACTCATTTTAAAATGATTTTAAAAATGATTGAAAATCAAGCATAAATAAATCGCAAATTATATTAAAAGAGATGATCGTTGCTCATCTATAATTATTATTGTCTTAGTTATTCTGATCTTATACTACATCGACCCTTATACTATATCACGTAAAGAAAATTTAAATAACCGTGGGGTTGCACGGCCGTCTCATAGAAGGGACAGAAGAGACCCGAGCCTTGAACTACTTCCCACGCGGAAGCTGTCATTTTATGCTAAGTATAGTCCTAAGTGTCGCCTCAGTCAACCTTATTAGTTCATTCTTTAAATAGATGCATTATGGTGTTACGCGCAAGCGCGCTATTTAAAGTTGAATCAACGCCGCTAATCAGAAAAAGGTCTCGGAGAAAAATTACTATATACGAAGCTGAAAATTACTTTCTTGGATCTTGCATATATATTTTTATTTCATTCACTCTATGGATATTCGCATTGTTCTCTATCCATATATAAGTAGTACATCGGTCAAGCTTTTACTATAGTTTCGCGTAAAGGCGGAAGAGAGTGTCCGAATACATTTACAGGAGCTAGGGGGAGGCGTGTGAACGGGATAATAGAAATTACGTAATACAGGGTTACTCGCTGTTATTATTATTATTATTATTATTATTATCATTATCATCATCTTCATTATTATTAAATAGAGCTTCGCTTCTTTGGCCGAGTCTCTGAGCGCGACGACAACTCGCCTTTCGTTGCCTTGCCTCGCTTCGCCTCGCCACGCTTCGTTTCGTTTCGTTTCGTCTCGTCTCGTTTCAAGCTCTCTCTCTCTCTCTCTCTCACACAACAGTCGACATTCAATGCTGAGCACCCTATGGTGGCCGTACGGTCAAGAAAAATAGAAAAAGAGAGAGGATACGAATCGACTCCGTAAGTCTGTATAGTGGCAATCGTGACCGAGGTACGAGCTTATAGGATAGAGTCTAGGGAGCGAGCAAGGAGGAAGATGCCCATTTCCGATGAGGAATATAAGGAGGATGTAGACGACGAACTTTTACGAAGTATACCGATCCCCCCCGAGCTCTTAGACGCCCGTAAGTCGTAACGCGCAACACGAGCATGAATGAAGTATCACGGTCCCCAGCCAGAACCAGCGCGCGTCGCCTCGTCGCGCGGTGTGGAGCGGGGCGTCGGGGCGATCTCTTGCTCTATGGTAACGCGGGTGTGAGGGGTGATGGGGTTCGTAAACGCGCATGCGCTATGCGTACCGTATTCACTCTACCCCGACCCACCTCTCACCTACCCTTTGCCTCGGTTCTACCCCCCCGTCGTCCCCCACTTCGTACTAACGTAGCCGAGAGAAACAAGCGAGCGGCGGTCGCGGCGACTCGGAGAACCCGGCTTCAGAAACGAGCAAGGAACCGTCGCGAGTGTGACGTTGCGCGGCTAGTGATGTTAGAAAGAAGTCGAGTTTTTATAACGATAAAATATCAGTGTAAACGAATCTGTGAGACGGTTTACACGATAATATAATTGGCGGATATTTGTGTGTACGTTTTTTCCCTAACTATCACGTGCGCGAAACTATATATATATAAAAAAAAAATAAATAAAAAAAAAAATAAAAATAAAACGTGTATCTATCAAGTTGTAAACGCGAATTGTATACGCGGGGAAAGCAGCGCAACCCAAACGATTGAGAAAGAGCGAGTGAGAAAGAAGGAACGGAGTAAAGCAGAGCAGAGAGTGCCTACCAACGAGTGAAGTGAGTGTCCCGAACCAGCAGCAGCACCAAGCAGCCGCTACGAGATCCACGCCTCGGTTACACCGACATGGCCGCCGAGGCCAGCTGAAATTATCAAGCGATACGTCTCCTCGTTCCCGTTCGTTGGCTCGCTTATACCACCGACGTCTTGGACCTCAAGAATCTTTTCAACAAACTAATTCACGAGACACGTGTCTTCTATTCATCTCGCGCAAATCTGGACAGGGATTCTTTGACGTCGTCTTGTCTCCCTCCCTCTCGCTATCTCGAGTTTAGTTTTTTTTTTCCTCTCCTTATTCTTCTTCGTCTTCTTCTTCTTCTTTTATCCCTTTCAACGAGCCTCTCTGTGACGTGTGTTCTCATCTCTACTATACGGCAAAGTGTTTGCGTTTCCTTGTTGTTTCCCTCGAGAAACAATAATAATAATAATAATAATAATAATAATAATAATAATAATAAAAAATATAAATACACACGATCAGTATACACAAACACACATATATAAAGTGAGAATCTTATTTTAATCTTTTTCACAACGCGAGTGCAGATCGAAGTTATCGTGTGTGCTGGCTCAACAGTTATATTATATTATACAATTTCCATTCTATTTCTTTTATTATTGAAATAGTAGAGGAGTAAAGTGTATCTGTATGTGTATGTATGTATGTATGTATTATTACTACACTTCGAGTGCGGTAAGAAGAAGAAGAATTTACACGTCCGCTTTAACAGATATAAAAAGGTCACTGCCATCCGGACAGAGCTAAATCGCATCCGTTGGCAAACAGTGCGTGAAAACTTTTAACGATATAATATTAAATATCCATATTGTATTAATGAATGAAATAAAGAAATGCTAACTTCAGTCTTTAAAACTATATCGTTATAAATTGATGATAAACAATAATAATAATAATAATAATAATAATAATAATAATAATAATAATAATAATAATAACAACAAAGAATAAACAAAATTCTTGAACCACGACGTTAAAAAAAATACGTTCGCGGAACCTTCGTATAAAACCCCTGTGTAACCCCCCCCCCGCTTATAACTCCCTCCCACCCGCCCCCCACATTCGGCATATCGTCGTGAAGGTAGTGGATGTGGATGTGTAGTGGTGACGACTACGACGACGACGACGACTACGACTACGGCGGTGTTGCTAGTGGCTAGTGTTGGCGCTGGTTTCCTCTACGCACTTCTTCGGGGTACCCGGCCGCGAGTTTTTGGCGTGTAAATGTGCGCGCGTGACACGAATACGTTAGTGAGAGAGAGAAGGAAGGTCGGTACGAGACGCGCGGTAGACAAGGACGGAAACCGCCCGGTTATTTCTGTTACTTGTGGGGCCGACGTATTAAAATAAGCAGTGAATGAAGCGGCCTGTTGACTGGCGGCGGGGCTTACGCGACTCGAGCGAAACGACCACGACCACGACGACGACGACGACGACAAGGAAGAGAACGAGGGCGGGGACGGGGACAAAAACTAAAACCAAGTGTTTTTTTTTTGTTTTTTTTTTTTGTTTTGTTTAAATGAAATAAATACGATATTCGTAAATTAATACCATTTCAAAGAATAAGGAATAAAGTGTAAGTATACACCGAAGCTGCGAGAGAACGAAAAAAAAAAGAAATTCTTTTCTAAAACTTCCTATACGAACAATCATCCCTGCGTAGCCCAGCTGCCCACTACTCAACTGTTGCTGCCTTGCTGCCAACGGCCGACGTCCCCGTCGCCCGCGCATACCTGGGCCTCTCGGATTCTTCGACGACAACGAAGCAAGCTGCGTACTGTGACCCCAGTGACTTAATTTTATACCCCATACCCCCAGCTTGCTTCTAACATCTATCCATCCATCTAGTAGTGAGCCATTCAGCCATCATTTTCCGTGTGGAATAGTTGTGCTACGCGTTGTTGTTTTTTTTTTTTTTTTTTTTTTTTTTTTGTTTTTTCAATATATAAAGATATTATGATAAGAAACGAAGTGACGGAATTTAAGAAACGTATTACTATAAGTTTCAAGTGCGGTTAAATAAAGTTTAACGGGATTGTTGATATAAACGACAAGACCTTAGTGTGTCGAAAAAAGTGAATAATATTAATAATAATAATAATAATAAATAACGGGGTGGGGTGAAAAGTGAGATTTAAAAAAGGTAAGAGAAGGGAAGGGAAGGAGTAGTAATTTCGGTGCGGAAGGTGGATTAAAAGTGTAGAAGTGTGGATACCTTGGACTGCCCCCCGCCCCCGGCGCTGCCCCCGCGGCGCCCCCCCTGGCCCCCCAACAACCTAAGTGCTGTAACCCTAAGGAGCCTCAGTTTGGCGGGAAATAATTTAACACCTTCAGGATCACGATCGTCATCACCCTCATCATTTAACCCGAATTTAACCACGGGTACAAGTTCTAGTTCCAGTTCTAGTTCGAGTAATTCCTCGAGCGAACAACCCTTGCTTTTACAACAACATAGGAATACATCGACGAATAACCAACTTTTGCAATTGACACCGCCCAAGTATCCAGCGCCGCCGCGACCCCCCAGTCGAAACGGTCAGTAAACATTATTATTATTTTTATTACTGTTATTCTTATATATATATATACGCTCGCATTTTCATTCATTCATTCATTCATTCATTCATTCATTCATTCATTCATTCATTCATTCGTTCGTTTATTCGTTCGTTCGTTCATTCATTTATTCCAAGGCATACGGAGAATAGAATAGAATGGAATAGAATAGAGAACGAGATGATTATGATTATTATCGGGGTAGAGCGTTCGTTCACCATTACGTAGTATAAGCCTAATTAACATGCATAGAGTACAGAGCGTTGATACGACCCCGTTATAGTTCGCAATTCTCTACTACGCGCGGTTACGGTCGGTGGTTATATATGTATACATTATATTGTATATAGTATAAATATATACATATATGTATAGGGTAGATATATAGGCACAGGTATACGCGTCCGAAGAAACGGTGAATGAACGTCGTCGTCGACTAGAAAGTTTGCGAGAAAGTCGTGTATGCTGGTATAACAATATATATATATATATATATATATATGTACGTATGTATGTATATATATGTATATAAAAATGTGAATGTTTGCATGTACACCTGCAATACATAGAAATATACCTGTATACGTAATTCGCAGTGATCGCACTCGAATTTATACATATACGTGCGTATCTTATATATACGCGTTGGTATAGTAATCCTTGAAGATGAAATAATGACGATAATCAAACTAGATATGAATTCAACCACGCCTTTCACTTGGAATACAAAAAACGAAGAAGAGAGAAAAAAAAAAAAAAAAGAAAAAAACTTTACAAAACTCTACTAGTATAACTATATCTGTCGTATATATTATATATACATATATACAAGCGAGAGAACCATTCATTAAACGCTCGTAAGTTTTTCCGATCGACGTCATGCGCGCAACGAGATATATATAATCTCTTTGCTTGTATTATAATC
>OX031015.1:7210245-7217745 GCA_943736025.1 Tenthredo mesomela
CTATAAACGCTATCTCTATATATCATATATTATATACTTCTTCAATATCGTATTCCGGGCTGCAGTTCTTTAACTGATTTTATTCACGAAGTGAGGCAGGCAGGCAGGCAGGGATATACGTTATGTATACGTGTTCTTGCATATATATTCACACATATATTATAGAACCTCTCTATAACTATATTATAATGGATCGCGGGGCGCCGCGGAAGACCAAGGACGGGCAAACGCTCGTGCGTGGGTGATGTGGGCAGCGTGGGCGGCGTCTGGAGGATATCCGGTGCCGCCAGGGTTTTTGTCCCTCAAGTCTCTTCAAAATTTCTCCCGATCCTCATCCTTCCTTCCCTCTCTCTCTCTCTCTCTCTCTCTCTCTCTCTCTCTCTCTCTTTATCTCTATATATCTATTAACCACTCATGTTTCAAACCAGGATAATATACACACACACACCTATATATAGATATATATAATATAAACGCAACAACCAAATACATACCAACTTACATAACTAGAATTAATTATTATTATAATCATTATAGCTACAATTTTATTATACAATAAATAACAATAATGAATATTATTTTATTATTAGTATAATACGAAATATATATATGGGCGTACTATGTTTATCTATAATATAATATTTCGCGAGGCGTAGAGAGAGAGAGAGAGAGAGAGAGTTGTGCTGGCTGCAGTACTGTGAAATAATAAACTCGATCGAGGAACGCGCGCGTCTCTACAGTTAAGGACGCGGTATGCTGTGTGTACCGCATATTCAGGAACAGCAGTAGCTGAGGCCCACGCACTCGGCTGAACGGGCGCAAACATCTGCATCGGAGGATGATGTCGAGTAAGAGAGAGAGAGAAAGAGAGAGAGTGAAAGAGAAACAGCGAGAATATAAGTGAGGTAGAGTGAGGTGGAGGAATAGGGCGGATGTTATTTTAGAGGCTGGAGAGAAGGACGGAGAATCTGAGTTGCGAAGTTTTTGCGCCCGGAGTGAAGGCCGCCCCACGCGGCGAATCCCTACCAGATGTTTTAAAGATAGCTCTTAGATGTAAAGCTCGCGGTTCGCGTACCTAAATACATACATATAGACTTGGGAAATGATATTCTAAAGTTTGTTGCGGCAATGAAAAACCGTAGAAATATCATCGCTCCAACTTATGTAGAAACAAAATGAGAGAAAAAAAAATAAAAAAATAAAAAATACTAAAACATAGTATACTGTGCCGGGTCTTATAACAGAATATAACATTATCACACACCAAGCTTATGCAATATAAAGTAGTTTGATCTCGATAGTTTTCAATACTTTTTATAATTGTAAGAATTATTTAATATTTTTTTATAAGAATTTTTATCTAAACGAAATAATTGTTATTCAAGAATCTATATAACTGTCATTCTTTAAACCTTATATATTTATAGCTATGTGAATTCGTTCAATTTTTATAACATATTATATATAGATTTAACATATCTGATTATAATATAAACGATAAGTGATCGATATTTAATTCTTATATTAGATATCGGCTCTCTTCTTTAAGTCTCTTCCTTAATATCTGGCTCTGCCCCGTCGCAATACTATACGGCAAAGAGTCGTCGGTCCTCTGCAGAGAGGCGCGCGTTTAACAGGGTACGAAAATAGCGCGCTACAGTCCGCGGTCCCGTTCGTCGAACGGGCGCACTTTGGCACGATTTCGAGCGAGTTGTTTACATCCTAACGAAGAGCGGAATAGCGGGTTAACGTTTTTGCGACGGACCGTATCCGGGGTACGGGTATATATCTACGCACGTTATACGTATGTACATATAGTCAGATTCTCAATGCGTGCAGAGGATTCGATTTAAAGAAAATAAATAATACTCAATTATATATAAAAGAAAATGGAAATTAAAAATATTGCAACATTTCTATTATAGCTTATCAGTTTATAATATAAATTTTTAGTTTTATTATTATAAATAACAATAATATACAATATCAATAATCATTTTAATCGCTATTTCAAACTACATGATAATATATAACGTAACAGAAGCATCGTATCCTCCGCTTATAACGTGATGTGCAACTGCAACAGTCGATACTCCGAGCATAGCTCCCCTCAAGGTTCGGTTCGGTTTCGTTCGGTTAGTTTCGATCGACACGGTAGACGACGACGACTACTCGGCGAGCTGGGGAGCCTCGTCGAGTCGTTGTGTGCGAAAGAGACGGGATGAATGAACGTGCGTATACGGTAGAGCGCGCGGTGCGGAGGTGCCTAGGGTAGAGAAGAGAGGCGAACGTTCGGTCGTTCGGACGGGTGAAAAGAGTAAGAGAGCGAGATAGAGGTAGAGGAAAAGAGAGAGAGAGAGAGAGAGAGACTCTTGAATGAACTACGTTACCGCGTGAGTGAAACAGAGAGAGGTAGATATAAAAAGAGGATACGGTGAAACCCAGCCGCTAGTTATATCTATACAAACCAACAATTGATATGTATAGGTATCGTATACGTTCTAGGTATAGTAGGCAAAGATATATAACAGTGTGCCAGAAAGAGACGAGACATATACGACATGATCCTCTCAGTTTCGTCGATATTTTTTTTATTGATTTCGCAAATCTTCTTTCTTTTATATTTCTACATTATCATTTTTAATTCAGAGACACGACAAACTCGTATAAATATATTTATATAGTTATATACTATATTCGGATGATTTCTCGTCACAGATTTGTCTATATATACCTAAATACAAATTATACGTATATAGCGTAATATATTATAACGTGTTGAAATCAACCGGCAAACTAGGGCCTCCTCAAAACTTGCGGCTTGGCTACAGGATACAAGCTGACTTATTCAGTCTCAAGTTGTAAGTTTCGGGTTTCGTTATAACTGTCTCTTTTCTTCTCTATATACGAAACTAGGAGTTTCTCTGTCTATTGACAGTCGCACCGATGTCGAGCTATCTTGACCACGGGATTTGTATACTTACCTATATATTTATACATATATATGTATGCATATAAACCGCATACGATATAGAAGTACACATATATATATATATATATTTTTTTTTTATTTCTCTATACTTTTACTTCCTTTTTTTCGTCCGATCCTGTATACGAAACTACATATATCCAATATCCGTTCTGAGACCGATATCACACAACATGTGTGCATGGGATTACGTAAATTCGTATATATATATATTTTTCATCAAACGAAAGAAAGAAAGAAAAAAACACCAACTCCGGACTTCTATATATCGTCATGAATGAATACTTCGATCACTGAAAACTACGGGCTATATAAAAATACACCGTGGCCTCGGACGAAACTGATATATATATATATATAAAATAAAAACAAGTTAAATAGATATATACGTAAACCGGGTAGCCTTGTACATCGCTATATCGCGGTTGAATAGTAAGATTATACCTATAGTTCGTGTGATTCGATATTGCGATATAATTCAGGTAGTTCTAAATTCAGATTATTCTCAACGTTATAGTAGTAGTACATATAATATTATGATTATAGAAATATTAATCAATTTTATTATACCGATAAAACATTTTTCATTTTCTTCCTTTTTTTTTTTTTTTTTTTTTGTGTGTATACGCGATTCGTATAAAGGCGGTGTATATATATGAAAATTGCAAAAATGTACGTATAAGCCTGCACCTTAGATTTTACTGTTGATCCTCGGAACAGAGGAAGAGGGTGGGACGGGATCGGTTCAGAAGACCCTGGGGGCCTGCGATGCCGTGCCGGGCGACCTTCCTTGGGGCCTTGCTACACGATGCGAACCTGAAAACATTGACCCAGGCTATATAAGTCCCAGGGAATGATTGTTAGCGTAAAGCTGCTGCTGCTGCTGCTGCGAACCTGAACCTACAATTAAACCACAACCCTCGGGGCGAGGTCTTCACCCTCTGTTATACTGCTATAGAGATTTTAAGAATGAAAAGAAACGTGACAAGTCAGATTTTTTTTCGAACAATACGCTATACATTCTCGGAAATAGTATGCGGCTAAGTAATACGACGGGTCAGAATTTTAGCCAATACCTATGTCCTATATATATATAATAGTTTTGAAGAAGATCGTTCTTTTAGTCACAATTATCGTATATCGTCGACTGCCTTTTCATGTTTATGTTTTTATTAATCAGTAATCGGTGAATTACTGACCCCTTAATATATAGTGGTAATCGCGAAAAAAAACCGCCGATTCCATAATGTCTATACATTCGCTCGTTGACCTTTGCCGGAATTTATCTGCTGCATTAAAACGCGTGTGGTAAATTTTGCATCCTAAATCTATTGCGATATAAAACAGCTGTGCACGGGATAAACGATTAAAAATATGAGATCAATAAACATGAGACGAATTAACGGGGATTTAAGATTTAAGATTTAAGATTTAAGATTTACTTACAAGTTTTCATATTTCTAAAAAAAAAAAAATAGTTGGATTCAGTTTCTAAAATTTGTCTACCTATATATCTATTTATTAACGAGTCAAATACCTCGGGTCTGGTAGGCCCAACTGAAAGTCAAACCCAACATGCTACGATGGTAACGAAAAAAAAAAAAAAAAAAAGTGGGAAGAGAAGATAAGATATTACGATATTATACCTATTTGACTATTTATTCGAACGGGTGGGACGGAAGTTTGAGGCCGTTGCACCTGTTCAAACAACATGTGCCGGGCGATTCGACTCTAAACTCGTAAACCCTAGACGGTATAATAATATAATGGTGTTTGCACGTTGCAGGGACCTTTTCGTTGTCGAATTTTTAAATTTATAGTAAAATAGTTTAAGGAAAATAATTTTCACTGTTCGTTTTCGGTTTAAATTTATCCTATGGAACTTTTCGTAAGTCACGGGAACGTTGTGCCCTATATAGGGGGGGGGGGGGGCAACAATAATTTTCTTGGTAAACCCATATAGAAAAGAGAAAATTTCTTTGAGAACTGACCCAAAAGTCTTAGAAAAAATATCCCCAGATATTTGACCATTGTGTTCTGCGCAGGTATACCATAATACGGGATCTATTCTATACGGATACGAATAGTATCGACTAATCAGTTACGTTTGCAATAATTTTTAAACATTTGCCGAGAAGTCGAACGATAATTTTTTTTTATAAGCTAGCGCGTAAGATATTAAACAATAAATGTAAATTATACAAGAATATTTCAAGTCATTTAGTTTGTCGTATTAGACACAATAATTCAGCTAGTGTGTCAATGAACTCGGGTTTGACTATTCGTCAATTAATACTCTAATGCCGGAAAGTAATTTAATATTAGAAAGCCTATAATATAGGCGGTTTAAAATTGTCGAGGTTAGCGCCTATATCGATTTGATTTTCCCGCTGAAAGACGATGGCCGCCTAGCAAGAAACTTTCTCTTTAAAGTTCGCGGCGGTGGCCATCGTGGTCGTCGGTTCGTCGTGATGATAGTGGTGGTGGTAGCGGCAGCAGCAGCAACAGCAGCAGCAGCAGCGGCAGCGGTGGGACAGTGGTAATGTTTTCATTCAACTCGAAACTTCAATGATAGCTTCCATCCATTCATAAAAAGCTTCCAGGCGCACGCATAGTTCTCACAACGACCGTCAGATGGTGGGAGATTGCAGGTCCGCCCCGCCACCCCGCCGATCCCCGCCGCCGACTATCCGTTCAGTCCACAGCCGACAGTCGCTGTGCGCGTATCGCTTAGCTCATTCGCGTGTCAACGCGTTCTCGTGATTCTTATTCGATCGGGAATAAGACGCGACAACGTCGACATCCCGTCGTTCCGAGGTAAAAAAAAAAGAAAAAAAGACAAGACATAAATTAGAAACAAAGTTTTGTCAACAATAAGACGTAAACATATTTTTAAAAGTCAAGAATATATTTGTCCTATGTTTCATTCATACTATAGAATTTTTTGATACGAGATTGGTTTTTTTTTTTCTTTCTTTTTGTCATAACATGCTATTTTTGTTAAAAACAATTCTTTCGTATTATTAATAATTAATAATTATTTATTCATCGTGGCGTTTGTTGATAGCGTGAATTCAATGTTTAGTATTTTAATTTTCAACTACTTGTAAAGTTTGAATAAATTGCTCTATATATATATAGTCGGCGCCGAATGTAAGTACAGTGAATGGTGTGTACAAATATATATTAAGATCTCTGTTCATTGCGTGCTCCGGATTTGTGTGGAACATACGATGATATTATACGATTAGAGAACGGTAGTCTGTTTTATTTCGCTTTAGTTTCTTCTCAATGTCTTGTCAACCGGAAGTCTGCTGTGAACCGTTCGTTTAATTACTTACGTTTTAAGTATTTACGAATATAGGTATACCTAAACTTTCTTCTCGTTGAGCTCGAACGATTTCAAGATATTTTTCAAGCCATTTGAAAGGATAGGAAAATAATATAAAATGACTACTATACGAATCAATGAAGCGATAATTTAAATTAGCTTTTTTTTTTTTTTTGTTTTTTTTTTAACTCAGAGACATCGAATTCGAAATCCACGTACATTTCATCTTATAAAAGTACTTACAAGAAGAGATTACAAGGGTTATTAATTATATTATCATCATGCGTATACGTATTATGTCTATGAAACTATATTATCTCATATTATTCATCTATCATAGTTTCTTTCTATGTATGTACATTAGGGTGTTTCATTTTTAGGCAATATTTTTTTTTTTCGATGGCATACCAGAGAATCTTATACTTTATAAAAAATAAAAAATTTTGCCGCCTGGTAAAAGGTTTTAGGTCTAATAGTGGCTTAGCTCATTCAAAAATTCGATTTCCCACCTAAATAACACAGGAAAAATTTTTTTTTTTTGTTTAATTGAATTTTTCGTTGTTAAAAATTTTTTTTTCGAAAAAACCTTCGTATAGTATTTGAAGGAAATTAAATTCTCTACAAAAATGTCTCTGTGCTCGAAGACCGTACAACCAGTAGTTTCGGAGTTATAGCGCGTCAAACATGAACAATTTTCGCTATAACTCCGAAACTACTGGTTGTACGGTCTTCGACCATAGAGACATTTTTGTAGAGAATTTAATTTCCTTCAAAAGCTATATGAAGGTTTTTTTCGAAAAAAAAATTTTTAACAACGAAAAATTCAATTAAACAAAAAAAAAAAATTTTCCTGTGTTATTTAGGTGGGAAATCGAATTTTTGAATGAGCTAAGCCACTATTAGACCTAAAACCTTTTACCAGGCGGCAAAATTTTTTATTTTTTATAAAGTATAAGATTCTCTGGTATGCCATCGAAAAAAAAAAAATATTGCCTAAAAATGAAACACCCTAATGTACATGCGTATATATATATGTATATGGATACTAAAATTTTGTCACATTCATAGTATCCAAGTGTCTGACAGGAAGTCTATTGTAATGTTTCAGGTGGGGATGAAGGGCGCGTCGCGAGGACGGGAAGCGGCCGCTTCGGAGCCTCGCCGAGGGGGGGGCCGCAAC
>OX031015.1:7222745-7295245 GCA_943736025.1 Tenthredo mesomela
CTACTTTCGTCTTTGAGAAATAGTTAAAGTTCCCGTTACTATTAGGGACGGTGCAATGTTTCGATAAAACATGTGCGTAATAAAAAAATAACAAGAAAAAAAAAAAAAAAAAAGAGAAGAATTCCTAAAAACTAATAATAATGATCACAAAAGAATAACGATACCTAATCGTAGCTAAATGAAACGAAAAAAAAATAAAAATAAAAAAATCTTATCCTGGACGTGGTCACGTCGATTAATGTACCTAGAAAATAATAATAGATAATAGGTAGTTAGGTAGGTAAGTAGATAGGTAGGTAGGTAGGTAAGCAGATAAATAGGTAAACAGATAGGTAGATAGTATCTAATGAATGAAATGAATTACGAGGAGGTTCGATTTAGCGATGGTTCGTTCTTTTTTTTTTTTCCTTTTTTTTTTTCCTTTTTTTTTTCTCTTATTAAAACTAAACGAAAACTATAAAACTCTGTACCGGTTAATTCTGTGTTACAGACAATATACCAAGCTTGTTTAAAATCTATTTAAAATTATATATTATATATAATATACGTGAAATTAAATTACCTAGCATGTGACGATCTTCGCTAGCCATATCTTCGTCTCTCGCGTGCCGTGGACAAACCTTTGTAAATAACTGTTCCAATTCCGTGCGGTAGTCGATAGATCGATGATAGTAATATATAATCACGCAAAAGTTATATTTATATATATATATATGTATATGCATATATACTAAAGAGAAAAGGAACTCGGTGTAGGTTTCAGGTATATTTATAGTATATACGTATGAGTAGTACGTGCGAGTTACTTTTCTTCTTTTCAATATATATGTATAATTATATATATACATCTCGAACCTTAAACTACTTTATATCTATATACATCTTCGATTTCTGTCGTTTTTCATTCTCAGGCAATAATGAGACATTATTAATCCTCTACACGGAGAGAAAAGAATAGTAATATTCACAATGTAACATAGTAACCATTACTATGTTACATGGTAACGTAGATTTTCAAACATTACATTTGCTTAGTTACCATGTAGCATAGTAAATATTACCAGAAAAATAGTAATGAATCCTATTTGACATAGTATCATTTACGATTTTATGAGAAATAAGTCTGGTTACTATGTTGGAATGGTAAATATTACTATTCTCTTCTCTCCGTGCATGATATAGACGCACGTGCGTGCGCGGCGTTCAATCTCACCTCGCAATCAACGTCGCGTGTCGTTCAGTATACGAAAACAAAAAGTATAAAAATAGAAAAAAAATAAAAATAAGAATTAAAAAAAAAAAAAAAAAAAAAAGGAAAATCATCTTTATTTCATTTCGAGAGACTACACACACGCTCTGTATATGTCTTGTAAATATACATATTATGTATTTGAAGAAAAAAAAAAAAAAAAAAAAAAACGAAAATGTAATTATTATTATTACTAGATATCTATTATTATCGCTACTACTACTACTACTACTACTACCACTACTACTACCACTACTACTATTATTATTACGATTATTATTACTATTATTATTGCTATTGTCATTATAAATATTATTATTGTAATCATTATTATTATTATTATTATTGTCATTATTATTACTATTATTAATTATTATTATTATTATTATCATTATTATTATCATTATTATTATTATTATTATTATTACTAATATGAATAACATGAGACCAACATAAAACATAAAACATTAAACGGTTTTTGATACTTATTTTTCAATATTCCACACTATCCTTTGCCCTTCAATCCTGTGATGGATTTATCAAATTATTTATTTTGTACATACAATAAGAAAATTTGCTAATGTCTATTCGATGGACATAATATAATAATTGTCTACAATTCAGCTTCAGAATATCTAAATATTATATACGTATGTACAAAAAGTTTGTAAACATTGATCTAACAATTTGACAGTTGGAGACATGGTCATTGTCAGAAAATGTTCAACGTTCGAACGTGACGAGGAAAATGAAACTCTTGCTATATAACACACCAGTCGTGAATAGGTAAGTGAAATGTAATAAATTATACTCTGGCTTATACGTACGTGTGGGTAAAAACATTTTATTTCGTATAAGAAAAATCTTGCTTAAATATTATTCATATATACATCTGGATTTTCATATATACTATAGGTATATGTTACATATTATGTACGTGAATACTAATCGTATTATATATCGTGATTGTTTGACGCCTATAATAATAATAATCATTAATTTATATATTATATACATTATATTAATATATATGCATGGAACGTGTGTAACATAATGGATACATCATACAAGTAAACGGTTACATTTATATTATAACCGTATAGTAGTACGAAGAGTCGAGAGTCTTGCCAGAGACGTTATGCTTGCAGGAAAAAGGTAGGGGGGGGGGGACGCAACACGACCTGCACCCTCCCCGTATCGTAGCTCGTATAGCATGAGAGCGGATGTGACGTAGCGCAGTAACGCGAAGGACGGAGAGGAGGGAGAACGCGGGTATAGAGGGCTGAGGGCCTCCGAGATAGCGCTACGGCGCAGCGGCACCGGAGAATCGGAGGGCTTGAACCTATATAGGAGGAGGAGAATAAGAGTGTATAGTACAGGACCACCGGAAACGCCAGTTAGGCGAGCGAGCAGGCCGCATCCGGCGTACGGCGGTACTGCCACAGCTTCCCTTTTATAGAACCCGAGCTCTGCAAACTTATAACACACCGGCAATGTATAACTGCACGTATTAGAACCCGCGTAGATATATACGTTAAACACGGAGACTTTTTTTTTTTTTTTTTTTTATTAAACAGTGCCTTACATGTATTTACATACATATATCATTCAAAAAAATAGACTCGCCCGGACATCGTGCATATCAGTTTATTGCTATTCAGAAATATTATATTCTTACCTGCGCTACCTATATATCCATACTATAACACGCCTTCGAAACGCGCTTTATGTTACCTCCCGTGGCTATAGTATCCCTATATCTCTCTTTTTCTGAACCTACGGTATTGACTGATTTGAATAGACTTATAGGAATTCATCCGACTGCTGTAGAAAGAAACAGCTCCTATATAGTTTTACTCTGAAATCTTTCATTTCGTTCCCTAATTTCATCACCCCTCTCCGCAGCAGCAGCAGCAGCAGCAGCAGCAGTAGCAGCACGGCAGATCTCGTTAAATGCATACGTATGTATGTATACCCGAGCATCAGGTCCTCCCTCTCTCTACCCTCTTTTCCCTCTCCTATTTCACTATACCTTCTCTCCCTTGCCCCCCCCATCCGTTCCGGGAGGCCAGGAACAGCCGGGTTATTAAGTAGCGGATGCTACGGACGGGCTAAGAATAAGAAGAAAGAAAAATAAGCGTCGGTCGTGCGGCGTCACGTGACCGGAAGTAGCCCCCCCTCCCCCTTCCCTCACACTGCTCCTCCTTCGCTCAAAGCTACTCTACTCTAGGCTTGGACGGACGGATGGCCTTGCGGTACCCGCTATCGTACCCGTTATCGAGACTTGTATCAAAACCACTATAATACACTGGCGTTGACCGCGCCAGCGCGCCAGAGTTATTTCGGAGGCATTGGTGATGTCACAAATGTATACTATAATACATCGACGATCACAATCCGACTATAGTGTGTATCGGATAATATATGCCACTGTGGTATATGTTTAGGTATTAATTCCTTGTGGTTTTTATATACTACCCACCTGCAGAATCTATACCTTTATTATTTGAAATACTATGTATGCATCGTTATAATCGCGATATCAGTGCATAGGAGAGAACATGAAATCCTTTGAAATAAATAATTAGTTAAGTATAATTAATCAATCGCTTCGGTTTGGTATATATTATTCATTGCGTTGAAACTTTCTTTACTGCCCCTTCTTTTTCTTTTTTTTTTTTTTTTTTTTTTTTTTCTAGACTCTTCGAAACTCTTGGCACGTTTTAAGCCCGCGAAGTACGTATAGGGCATAGTTTCGACAAGGTCTTAACGCGGTAAGGCGGGGGCGTTTCCGGTGTTTGTCAGTCGAACTATAACCGGAAGCAGTTACTCGTTGTCGGCGTACGAAAATATCAACGCTAAGATTTTTGGTACATATAGCATATACCTATAGCAGGGCTAAAAAAGAAAATGAAAAAGGAAGAGAGTAACCTTGAATATATAACAACTCATGTTTAGAACCCGCGATTCTTATTGAGATTACAAATTTCTTTCTGCGTTACAGTATATTGCCTTTTCCAAATACTTATGGATATATTTTAAGGGTATTCCTGGCATTACTTGTGCCAAATAATAATATTATTATATTCATATATACTGCACAGTTTAACGTGCATATATATATATATATAAGTAAGGTAATATAATCGCATATATATCTAAGGTAAATGTTAGAGTAGCGTTAAGTCAGCGTTATAAGTCCGTAGGCGAAACTACTGCAGGGTGTGCCGGGTATATTCAGACACACCCTGTTGATCCCACGTCATTAGAAATTTTCTCAGATATTTATTGTGCGTAGGTATATATTGAACGGAATTATTTCGAGCCAAAGATTCCCTCGAGTTTATATATCAAACTAAATCAAGTTATAAGTACATATTACACACACACATATATATATATGATGAATATATGAGTTGCACTTAATTTAACCCGATTTTTTCCACACCAACAATAATTATGTAAATATGTATATGTTGGTCACACCCTATTAAATGAATCTAGTTTCGCCTGCGAACAACTCATACAAATATCCCCCTCGCCCCCGTACTCGTTACGCCCGTTTCGCGCACCCACGTAACTCCGAGTGGGGTGTGAGGCTATCTGGATAGTGGATGGCTATCCGGAGGCGTCGATAGTCGAGTTATTCCAGAAGCGCGCGCCCGCGCGAGTATGCCAGTTCTTACACACATCGCACGATCATGCGAGTTTGGTCGGCTCCAGGGTATATAAGCGCGGGGGCTTTGGTTTGGTATAGGTTCGAGAAGAGGACGCGGGCGGAGCGGACGCGGGAGGGCATTGCACCTATATACCTACGTATACCACGAGTCCCCGAGGGCGAGCGTCCTTCCCTTCCCTTCCCTTCCCTTCCCTTCCCTTCCCTTCCCTTCATTCCTTCAACTTCCTTCCCCTCACCGACCCGCCCTCGAACGTTTATCGGTCGCCTTTACCTCGCGACTCGACTCACTGTACCTTTGGGACCTATAACACACCTTACACACATAGGTATACTGACGAGAAAATACAACTTAGCGAAAATCTGCAGGAAAGCTTATTTGTTTTTTTTTTATTTTTTCAACATATTATGTAGGATATACACATTGAGAGGCAGGCTTATTTTATACATGTATATGTATATACGTGTATGGCATATGTATACGTGGCACCTACCGCGCGTACCTGCAGTATAATATACGTATATATATATATATACCTATTATATATGTTTGTATGGACCGAGCAAATATCGTACGGTTGCACCGTGCACGGAGAGAGTCCAGAAGGCGAGGCAAAGGACGGTAAAGGTTATAGGCGTTGGACGAACGCGCGCGGGAGCTGCGTGGGTCGGGGCATCAGCGCGATGGCGTGGGCGCGCGAGTCTCCCCACGTGCACACCTGGTCGGCTTAACGCAACTTCGGTATAAGAAAAGAAAGAAATAAAGAAAGAAAGAAAGAGAGAAAGAAAAATAAATAAATAAATAACAACGGGCAACACACAGTAAGGAAAACTTGCCTGCAGGCGCGCTGGAAAGAACGAGGTGGGCAGCGAACGAGACGAGAGTAAAGAAAGAAAGAAAAAAAAAGGGAAACCCCATGCACGTTGCGGTCGTTGAATTTTCGGCTCGCTTCTCCTCCCATACTCAGAGAACGCGTGGGCGACTTGACGAACTGAGAAAAAGAGGTGGGGAAACGGAAGAGGGGGATATTCAACGAACTAAAGAACTAAAGAACGAACGAACGAACGAACGAAAGCCACCGCGGTACCCGCGACTCGCGTCACGGCAGCACGGTGCGTGTACGACGCGTGACCTTGCCAAGGACACGCGCTCCGGAGAACAATGCTCAGGTGCAACAAACTCGGGAGAGGTTGGTAGGTATACGCTGCGCGGCGCACGCCGAGGGCAAGAAAGGGACCTCTTTCTCTCGCTCTTCTCTTCTCTTCACCGCTATATGCCATGCTATGCCGGGACGACACTGAGGGCTGGCGGGTCTTTTCTCTCTGCATGTTATACCTCGCTGGTACTATACAGTATACATACTTCATAGGTGTGTATGTATATATATATATATATATACCTACGCGGTGTAAATAATAGAAAGCGTATATTGATATGGGGGCACGTTGCATTCACTGTTATACCATGCGCACAATACGTAGCACATATCGCATCCAATAGATATATATATATATAAAATTATTAAGGTATATAATTTGTAGAAGACATATTTATGTATATACCTTCTATTCGCGTCAATTAAACGACGCGATTTCTTGAGAAAAATAAGATACTTACTACATGAGCTTGCAGGGCTGTAGAGCATAAGGAATGATTGAAATGAGAATGATTGATACACAACATTAGCCTAGAAACAAAAGGTATGATAAGCATGAATATGACGGTGAACACTCTCGAAGACAGACAATAAAATCCTTGACCTAAAATCTACGCTTTCCAGCCTATAGCTTCACTGCCCCTTCCGTATACCTAGGATAATATTATACTGTACTTGTGGTTAAAATTTTGTACAAATTGTAATTGTTTCATGAAAATAAATATGTAACTAATACTTATCGCAAATGATGACTCTCTTTATTTGCATCCTAGAATATATGGTTCTGCCTGTAATAATTTCAGTACACCTCCTCGGGTCGGATGTTCTCCTGATACCAGGATCAATTTTTGACTTCAAATTTCTAAAACTCTGATAATCGCTAGTATAAGTAGATAGAAAGACGTGCATGAGGACACGTATGCATGCCGATATCGATACTCTATACTCCTTACCCCCCACCAAAAATTTAAGCACACCTCCTCGGGTCAGATATTCTCCTGATACCAGGAGCAATTTTAGACTTAGAATTCCAAAAATCGCTAATTATTCAATGATATAAAGACGTGCATGAAGCAACGTATGCATGCCTATATCCATAAACTAGCCTTTTCCCCCTCCACAAATTTCAGCACACCTCCTCGGGTCAGATGTTTTCCTGATACCAGGAGTATTTTTCGACTTAGAATTTTTCGAATTTTAAAAACAGCCAGTATACATAAACTATAAGCGACGTGCATGAAGCAACATATGCATGCCTATATCGATACACTACCCTTTTCCTCCTCGAAAAATTTCAGCACACCTCCTCGGGTCAGATGTGCTCCTGATACCAGGAGCAATTTTTGACTTAAAATTTCCAAAACTCTAAAAATCGCTAGTATAAGTAGATAGAAAGACGTGCATGAGGATACGTATGCATGCCTATATCGATACTCGATACTCCTTACCCCCCACCAAAAAGTTAAGCACACCTCTTCGGGTCAGATATTCTCCTGATACCAGGAGCAATTTTAGACTTAGAATTCCAAAAATCGCTAATTATTCAATGATATAAAGACGTGTATGAAGCAACGTATGCATGCCTATATCCATAAACTACCCTTTTCCCCCTCCACAAATTTCAGCACACCTCCTCGGGTCAGATGTGCTCCTGATACCAGGAGCAATTTTTGACTTAAAATTTCCAAAACTCTAAAAATCGCTAGTATAAGTAGATAGAAAGACGTGCATGAGGACACGTATGCATGCCTATATCGATACTCTATACTCCTTACCCCCACCAAAAATTTAAGCACACCTCCTCGGGTCAGATATTCTCCTGATACCAGGAGCAATTTTAGACTTAGAATTCCAAAAATCGCTAATTATTCAATGATATAAAGACGTGTATGAAGCAACGTATGCATGCCTATATCCATAAGCTACCCTTTTCCCCTTCCACAAATTTCAGCACACCTCCTCGGGTCAGATGTGCTCCTGATACCAGGAGCAATTTTAGACTTAGAATTCCAAAAATCGCTAATTATTCAATGATATAAAGACGTGTATGAAGCAACGTATACATGCCTATATCCATAAACTACCCTTTTCCCCCTCCACAAATTTCAGCACACCTCCTCGGGTCAGATGTGCTCCTGATACCAGGAGCAATTTTTGACTGAAAATTTCCAAAACTCTAAAAATCGCTAGTATAAGTAGATAGAAAGACGTGCATGAAGACACGTATGCATGCCTATATCGATACTCTATACTCCTTACCCCACCAAAAATTTAAGCACACCTCCTCGGGTTAGATGTTCGCCTGATACCAGGAGCAATTTTAGACGAAAAATTTCGAAAATCGCTAATTACTCAATAATATAAAGACGTGCATGAAGCAACGTATGCATGCCTATATCTATACACTACTCTTTGTCGCCTCCAAAAATTTCAGCATACCTCCTCAGGTTAGATGTTTTCCTGATACCAGGAGCAATTTTAGACTTAAAATTTCGAAAATCGCACATTATTCAATGATATAAAGACGTGCATGAAGCAACGTACGCATGGCCCTATCTGTACACTACTCCTTTCTCCCTCCAAAAATTTCAGCACACCTCCTCGGGTCAGATGTTCTCCTGATACCAGCTCGATTTTCGACTTAAAGTCTGTCTGAATTCAAATGATTTAAATTGTCATTCGAAAATCGTCCCGTTATCAGGAGAGTATCAGATCCGAGGCGGTATAAATGCTGAAAATTTTGGCGGGAAAGAGGAGTAGTTCATATGCATATGTGTCACAATGCACATCTATACATTCATTCATCCATTCATTCATACTAACGTTATATTTAAAGTGGAAAAAATTTCCATTCGAACATTGGTCCTCGTATATGAGGAGAGCATCTAACCCGAGGAGGTATGCTGAAATTTTTTTGTACTTTATTCTAATATGCTGTTTCACATCTCGCTTACTGGATTCTGAAATAAAAAGTTGCAAGGACGAGAAGGTCAGAAATAAGGAAGCATTACATCATTGGTATCTGAATTTATTTTTGCAGCATCGATACAATATTTCTCATTGTCAAAGTGATGTATTGTACAGTTCGTAAATATTTCTTAAAACTAAATACATATCTACGTTTTTATCACAATGAATCGATTCTCTACATCACCTTCTTGCCCTACCACCTATCATATACCACGAACCACTTCCGTAATAAAATAATATATACCACCTAATATAACTAATTTTACAAAAGGAGCATCATTTATCATCAGGAAAAGTTGAGAATCAATAACCTGGCATACGTAGTAAGTATGTCCGGTTCTATAGCAACCCAACAATTCCCGGCAAACGAAAGACTCGCGAATGAACGATTCCTGGAGAGCAAACGATTTCTGAACAACGAAAGATTCCTGGTAAACGACTGTTTCCTGACTATAGCGGACGATTCCTGCCGAACAAAAGATCAATCAGTCAACTTAGACCTTCCGTAACTTGAAAACTATAAGTCCCTTGTTCTTTTGGTAAAGGAAATTTAGTATTAGATTGACATAAAAAATCGATCTTGAAAATATGCCCCGGTCAAACTGAATACCCCTTGTATAGGTGTCTATACTCTTAGTTTACGCACCTATATACGTACGATCGCGCACACTTGCACACGCGACGCTGCGCGAGTTACGTAATGTATTTTGACGACCCTAGCGCGATAGCCCAGGCCGGAAGTACTCTCCCCCCCCCCCCCCCCCCCCCCTCCCGCCCCCCCGGGTACCATCCCGGTACACACATACGAACCAGAGATCGCTCACCCACCACGATCTCAACACGACGCCGACGCCTCGCTGTAACTCTTTCATATACCCGTGTGCGCCCACCGACTTTAAGGACTGTTCACATCGTCGCGCGCCAACTCCAATCTTAATGGTATGAAGATCTTCGGGTGTATAACGACCTGCGAGTCTGTCTACATGGATATGCGTAGGTACCGCATTGCTTAAGCGGCCGATCCCTGTTCTTGCAAACTCCTTCAGGGTACCCCTTGGCTCCGTAAAGGCGGGCAAAGAACGTTGTGGCGTGGGCGCACCTTCACTGCAGTATATATACGTATACTACCTATATGAATGTGTGTATAGGTATATATGTATCGAGTGTATAAAGAATATGTGTATAGGAGGCCGCCGAGGAGGTCGTCTCCCTCCGCCTCTCCTAACACCGCGTAACGTTACACAAAGCGCGCCATTGACGCGTTCGCTCTCGCCCAGGCTACCAATCTACCCACCTATAATACGTACGGCGGGGGTGTGTGTTGTATGCGTGCGAGAGTTATAATATCTGTACCCTATATACCACGAGTGTAATGCGCCCGACTCACGAGAAGAGAAGAACGGGAGAAGTTTATAAAGCGAACGAAAGACCGGGGCTAAGAGAGTATACCCCATATATATATATATATATATATATATATATATATATATATATATATATATATATATATATATATATATATATATATATATATATATATATACGACGTTGCTGCAGAGCGATCAACGCGCGGGTGAAAGCAATTCCCCTCTATAATATATATATATAAGTACACGAGGAGCAAGTGCCCAGGCTGTAGTATACAGAGTAGACATATACGCGATACGTGTGTTCGTACGTTCGTTACTCTCGGTCAAACGTGAACGTCGTCTTTACGTCTATGAGTAATTTCTGTAGTATGTTTATATTATTATTAGACGATTTAGATTTTAGTTTCGGAATCTTATTTATATATGTATTATTAACGTGAGAAATCTAAAGATATTGATAATGAACAACCGCGGGCCTGGGAGTATAAATTATTCTAAGGAGAATATTGACATGGTTCGAACTCTCGTGTATATATTATTATGTAGAGCTGCACCGAAATAACTTGACCATCCGCTAATTCCGAGTCGACGTGGCGAGAGTAACAGGCTGTTTTGATGCAGCACGCCGGATGTTACCATTTCGGGGTAACTTCCGCCCGGCTAGAATTACTTCCGGTCGTAGCTATAGTACGCGAGACTCAAACGTACACAAACTACGCTGCCGATATATACGAGGGATGCATTATGCTGCACCGATCACGATACTTAGTTGGTCGTTATCGCAGTTTATCAATAATATAATTAATAAGATAATCGATCAATTGCGACACAATGAATAGAAAAAATAAAAAATAAAATAAAATGAATGAATAATGAATTGCTTTGTTGTATTTCAATTTCTACTTATCCTCTGTCTTTTTATCTCAGGATTCGATTGAAACTGCACGTAGGACACGAACTACTTATAGGAAACCGTGACTTTATCATTTTCAATTAAATGACTCTATACTGCCGTGCTTAGGAAGAAGGCAGTAAAGTGAAAAAAGTGAAATCAGAGAAAACTGAAATCTAAATTTCTGATATTTTCAAACCAAATTAATGATTTTATTTTTTCATAGCAATTATCGAATGACTAATAATATATTACATGATTTTATGGAAAGTCATTTAAGTGTAATTTCAGATCATAATTAATAGAAATGCCTAAAAAATGGATTTACTGCTTTTATATGTAGGAAATGTAACCGATATCAAATATTTGACAAACTTAATAAATTAATATCTTTTTGAAATAACATTCTTAATGATTCATTTTATAATTGATATGTAGAGAATCGTTGAAAGAATATATGGGGATGTAAAGTTGTCAAGCTAAGCGCAGATGGCGCCAGGATCGTTGGTCCACTTTGCCACGTATTTTGAAAGTCGTAAAAATGAAAAAGTATTTTGGTTGCACAGTGAAAGAATTAAAAAACGAATTGATTCGCCGTGGTGCGTATTTAAAAGGCAAGAAAGAAGATTTGCCTGAAAGGTAAATAAATTTTCAAATAATGCACTAATTTTGACCGTAAGTATAACCTTGAATAAATATTAAAATAGTCACCAAATTTGTTGAATTATTTGTAGACTTCAAAACACAGTTTAGCTTGTGGTTCTGGTTGATCAACAATATAGGGTACTTTTATTTCAGATTATATTTTTATGACACTAACAATAATTTGTGAGGTACACTACAATCTACATTGCACCATGACGACAATGATTGTGTGGCAGTACTAATAGGATAGACAGTCCTCGTGTAGGTATACTCGATGTAGTAAATATCCTGAGTGAATGCTTCAACTTTAGCAGCATAGGAATATACTACATACCGGGTCTCTAATGCCAAAAAGGCATATACGTTTTCATATGCCTTTTTAGGAAACTAAATCCGAAAAGGAATATAGTATTCCCAAAATTTACCTATCACTTTGAAAACATGGAAATAGCATGAAAAGTGGAAAAAAAATCATGTTTCTAAAAGCTAAAAACCAAAAGAGCCTATTGTCGAGAAGATATGCCTTTTTGGCATTTATTTATTCAGTCTATTTTTTGTTTCATTCATATTTCAAGTTATTCTAATGCCATCGGCAGGAGAAATGTTTTTTTATGCCTCTGACTCTTAAGATGGATCTATTATACATGGACTATGCCTTTTTAGCATTAGAGACGCGATATCATCCAATCTCAAGAAGATACACTTCGAAATTATACAACATTTTTACATATTTTTCCTGAAAGCGTTGCTAGGAAAAATGTTCGTAAAAAGAATATTCAAAGAATCGCGCTGAAAGGGACCAACTATAGTGGTGCCACCAAACGACCAAGTTTGGCAGTTTACATCCCCATTGGCATCAAAATAATAAAAGGCAGTAAATGAAGTTTACTGCCTTCTACCTAAGCACAGCAGTATAGCTCTAGAAATCTATTCGTACCTCTTCAATTTTAAAGCTTGAGTTCTTGAGATCGGGTATTGGAATATCAGAAAAATGAACAGAAAATGAACAATGCTACTAGTTAATATCAAAATTTTATAGAGCTAGATAATCAGTGTCGCGAAAAATATGTACTAGATTCAAATTATTATCGATTGAAAATTTTGAAATAATATTTCAATCTATTATTAGATATCGTATGTTGCAATAATACATTCCTTAGTACAGACGTCGTTGTAAAGTATAGAGAGATTGGATATTTTCACGTATAGGGTTACATACTCTAAAACCTTTGGGATTTGATTCAGTCTCAATTATTCAGTGATTTTGAGAAAATACATTTTATACTTTTATCAAATTACATAAGGATTACAATAAAACGCACATCGGGTGCGAGTGCAAGTATAAAGTAATAACATAAAGTATAACATCGGCTTGTTAAAGATGATAAAAACGGAGTATAAACGTATAAGAATTATAATAATAAAAATAAAAAAAAATAATAAACTGTTTGATTTATCAATATGTCGACATTTTTAAAAAATATTTAGATAATATTTAGATCCTAGATAATATAATAAAACTTGCAGACGTTTACCGGTTGCGGAAAATAAGTACGGTATAGATATATGAAATACGAATATTATGATCAGTCTTTTTTGACTTGAGGTAAAGAAAATAAAAGAAAAGAAAAGAAAAAAAAATAAATAAAGAAAAATATTTATCTTTCTATAATATTAATAATAGACATGTATATAAAGAAGTAGAATAAGAAGTAAACTATAAGACAAACGAATGAACGAACGATTAAAAGTTACAATTAAAAAGAGTGCATGCATCTTTTCGTTGCAATTCTTATAGTACCTTAATTTAATTTTAATTTTAATTTTCTTCGAATCATTGGTAAAAAATGAAACGAGAATTATAGTGAAATTTATTTTGAAACCCATATTTCTATATCAATGAATAAATGTTGTATCTATTTACTGTAAGATTATTCTTTTTATCAATAGTAGTAAGCCAGGAAGATATTCATTCGTTCGTCTGTATGTTCACTTTATTCTACATTACGACTAATGATGAATAAATAAGTGAAGTGAACAGTGCTGATAATATAATAATGATACATTAATGAGAATAATAACAAACTACCGAAATTTATAGAGAATGAAACTCGTGATTTCGGGACCCCATGAAGCAATCAAGGTCAAACGTTTCTGTCCTTTAACGGAGTACTTGGCTTGTGGGGAGATGCGACGACAGAGGAACTCAGATTCTCTTTCTCTTTTGAATGCTGCCGATTACGTTCTTCCGATCGTAGTTTCTCGATCGTGCGCTGCTGCTGAGCTATTATTCTTCTCGCTGCATCTACGTCCTGAGACAAAATTTAGCGACGAATTAGTTGGCCGCTTTAAATCTCAGATTTAAAGATCTCTTTCTCTATTTATTTCCCTTTCAACGTTCTTACACGCATAATAATGGGTATTATTATTCGACCGTGGTCTGTTTCAATTTCCATCATTCACTGATAATAATAACGTTCGAAATAATGCAACAAGCTAAAATCCAGATGACTAATAGTAACGAAGAATACAACGAAAAGAAACACCGCAATAAGCGTATCAACCTCTTTTAATTGGAGCTTCTCTCTCTTCATTTGCATCATGTGTTGTATTTTCTGCTTGTGATTATTGTGACCAATAACTGCAGCGTATTTATCTGATAATTCCTTGTACTCAGCTTCAACTTTACGCAAGTTCGACTCCAGTAGGTCTCGGTCATCGAAAAACTTCGATAAGTCACTGTGAACAGTTTCGAAAAATTTGATCACTGTTTAATTAAATATAATCGCGTATCATGGCAGATAAATAGTCAATTTCTTCATTTAAATTCTGAAAGTAAATTATTAAGAAATTATTAAAACTTACGCCTCAGGTTTCCATGATCCCGTTTCAAGCTCTGGTTTTAATTCATCCTCTACCTCATTCGTATTTTCTTTATCCTGATCAGATTTTGAGCAGTGTTCCTATCAAACAAAAAATAAAATACTTTTATAAAAAGGTTTTATTTCTTTCGCAAACTACTTTAAAAAGATTTTTATAACGTATATAAATTAAACTCTAAATAAGATCTGGTAATGAATTATTAAACAACAAATTACCTCGCAGTGACTTTTTCTTTCCTGCATCATCTCCAGTTTGTCTGTCCATTCAGCGATGTAACTCTGTGCCTGAAATGTTATTAAATATTAATTATTTTGAAAAACCGATTTAATATTTGTTAATAACGCTCAGAATTTATCTACCGTTGAAATAAACTGATAATAATACCTTATCGATAGCCAACTGTTGCTCCACCAACTGTGCAGTGCTTTCTTCATATTTTTTCATCGATTCCTTGTATAATTTTTCAAACTTATGACAAGTCAATTGCAACTGGGCAAGTTCGATACCTTGAACATCGTTCTGTTCTTCAATCTTAAGTAACATTTCTCGAGCATCGTTTAGTTTTGCTGCCATATCCGCGAGCTGTTGTTTTAGCTAGAATAAAAATGAAATAAAAATAAAAAAATAAAAAGATGTATAAATTATCACTGATTTCATTAATTGAGATAACATTATCTTAACTCGATTTTATTTTATTATTTATACTAGTTATAAAAATGATTCTTATTCCCTGTAGCTAGTTATACCTCTTTGTTATAGTTATTGGTTTTGTCACACTCTGCTTGAAGTCTGGTAATTTCGGCGGCAGCGATTTCGTTCAATTCATTTATTTTAGAATCAAAGAAAGCTTTCATAGCGTCGAATTTCACCACATTATCAACGACCAGTTGATCTATGTCTTCCTTTTTGGCATCCAATTGCTGAAGTAGACTTCTCATTTGATCATGTGCAAGAGTAGAATTGGTGCGCATTGTATTCAGCAAGTCCCGATGTTCCCGAAGTCGTGTTCTCTCCCATTCCAACTCATTCTCCAAACGTTCAACCTCTGAATCACTGTTCGCCAATCTTTCACAAATTGCTGTAACTGTTGCTTGGTTTTCAGCTATTGCAAGGTCCAGCCTGAAAGTAAAATCATTTTTGTAAAGAATCAGACGACAGAATTATTATCGGTCGTAAACCTATTTTGGGTATGTTTTTTCATTTTATATGATAGAATCATATCCTAGCTTCACCTTCGTCTTCTGGTAACCATCTCTGCTGCTTCATTACGGAGTTGATCCTTCAAGGTCTTGACCTCCTCCTTTTTGTCGGCTAATTCAGCCTCAGCTCGATCAAGTTCGGATTGTAAACTCTGGTTGGAACTTTCCTGATTAACAAAAATCACATAAGATGCATTAGTGTCTTATTGATATGGAATAGACTCAGTAAAAAGGGAAAGAAATAAGATTTTAGATATTCACCTTCGTCGCAGAACAGTTCTTTAATTCCTCAACTTCGATAGATAGCTGGGCGATCTCTGACTCTTTTAGCTTCAAAGTTTCTTGGGCACTTTTAATCTGCGATTCCATCAGTGATAATGTTGCTGCGTGTTTCTCCACAGCCTTTTGGACCTCGTCGTCAAATGACTTTTTAGCCTCCAGTATCATGCTCTCAGTTTTCTTCTCAGTTTCTCGACTCTGTTTTTAAAATAAAGTAAGAACAGATAATTTCTCAAATTCTATAAATACATTTTTTTTATCGAAATCCATTCGTTTATTGAAAGAAATAATATTCAGTTTGAAAAATATGCAAAGTCAGAGTTGTGTGATTATTTAAATAGTAAAATCCTGGCCATAAATCAATCATTTCAAAACCCAATAACAACAATAATTTGAATATACCTTTTCCCGCTCCGCTGCACACTCCTGCCTAAACTGCTCGGATCTCTGGACTAGGCGAGAAACTTCCTCTGCGTGGCGACTCATTAGGGCTTCTATTTCTTCGGAATGATTCTTAAGCACCTGTGAATGATGGTCTTTGACCTCTTGTAGTTCGTCTTCAGCCTCTTTCAAGCGACTTTTCACCTGTGAATTACAATTTTTAGTATCAAAAGAGAGTTCTAACTCTATAAGTAATAATAAAAAATAGCCTCTGATTATGAGGGTGAAAAAACAAAGTGAATACTTTCACAGTAATAAACTTACATCAGAATACAAACACTGAATTTTTGACAATTTTTCTTCCAAACATTTCCTCGCAGTATTTTCAGAACAAATAGTTTCTTCAAGTTGTGCTTTCTCATTCCTTTCGCAATCACGCTGTTCCAGTAATTCTTCTTTCTCTCTATCAAAGTCTTGTCTTAAATTCTTTATCTCTGCCTCGTGGCTAACTGCTAATGATATTGCGCGCCTATTAGACTCTGAGATTAAATTCTCGTTTTCAGCTTTACATTCGTCTAGTTCACACTCGAGCATAGAAAGTTGCGATTGTAGTTGAATAACGAGGTGTTGTCGTTGCTGTAATTTAGATTCAAGATCCTTTCTGATCTCAGATAAATCAACCATCTCAATTCTCAGCTTGCTTTCCTCAACCTTTATTTTACTTATATCGGCCTGGAAATCTTCGTGCATTTTTTGCATTTTTGTTTTCATTTCTATGTCCGCTAAGTGGCGATCTTGAATCTGAAAAAATATCAAAGAATCTCAGTTATCTTCTGCTTCATGTAATCAACATCTGAACTGATGTAAAATTTCTTACCATTTCATCCATATCTTTTTTATGCCGTAACTCGATATCCCTCTGTTGTTTACCAAGCTCGATTAATTGTTTATCCAGTTTACGCATATCTTCCTTCATTTCGTCTATCTGTTTCTCATATTCTTGAATAGTTTTGTCTTTATTAAGACATTCGACTTTTAAATCCGCTAATTCCTTTGTGGGATCGTATTTGGCATCACATTTTTTAATGGTTTTAACTGCCGGAATATTATGCGTAGATTTTGAAGGAATTTTCTTCTTTGGCAATTGGGGCTGAAAAATTATAAAGAAAATTAATTAAATGGGGAAGAGAAAAAAAAAAAAAAAAAACAACGGTGCACAGGCTCGTTTTTGATTCATCTCTTATTTCCCTTGTCTTTTTCTTTTTCGTTTTTTTTTTTGTTTTTTTTTTTTTTTTGTTGAATGAAAATATTTCGACAGAATATGGATCGTAATACTTACGACTTTAAACGATGACAATCCGTTGACACTAGCTGACTTGCTTGACGTAGAAGTATTGCAGTCAGCGCAGCTGCTAGACACGCTTTTTGAGTCTTGAAATCTGTCAGTTTTTTCAATAACCAATCCTTTGACTTTGTTTTTGTATTTTGGATCGTAAGATCCGGGTGGTGGTGCATCATCTATAAATAAGAAAAAAAAAAAAAATATATTTCAATATCAATTTCTAAATTCATATATATGAATAAAGAATAAAAAATTGTAATAAAAGATTGACAGAATTTACTTCCCGCGATAATATCACCGCACTACCTATATGCCGAACCTCATTGATCAATGGCTAATAATGGAATAGCAGAATGAAAACAAAAGAAATAGTAGTCAGTAGTAGTAGTAGTAGTACGTATACGCGCGACGTAGTAAATACAGAAATACAGAAATAAAAATAAAAACAAAAACAAAAGCGAAGCGATGATTATGAATGAAATTACGGTGAAACTTATAACACGCAGCTGATTGGTAGATCAAGCGTTTAAATCTGTGACGTCAATTATGTAGTTTGTTAGGTTTTTAATTTCTTACGAAACAACTTCAGAGCTCTTAACTAAGAGACCGGTATTTGATTGTCGGATGATTAACCTTAACGATAACGAGTAGCTTATTTTATTTACTCTAGATCTATATTAGCGATATTGATGAATGATGAATAATTAATGATATTTTTTTATTTTACTCACTTGGAAATTCGTTGAATCGTTGAATTCTTGCTCGAGGAAATGACATCTCTGTGATTATAAAAAATAAAATCTTAAAATTCTAATTTTATTATCGTTTATTCCCACAGTATTGTATACGGGTTTACAATCCAACCGCTCTTTACAGGTTACGACGAACGTTTGCGAGGGAAAATTCTACCAGAATTACTTAACAATACAACCCCCGATTTTCATGGGGTAACGACTTCCTCGGTATATTATATGACTATGGAGGATGGAACTATTCAAATGCTTCGAAGAGACGGTTACACAACACAATAACGACCAACCCTCGATCACCTTTTAACAAAGTTCTAACAAACTGACCAATCGCTAAAGCGACGTTCAACAGGCGGCAGAGGCGTATACACCAAGAAATTTTATCAAATAAAAAACCTGAATTATATCCACAAATATTTGTAACATTAGATGTTTTTTTTTTCTTTAATATCATTTCGATACATTTCCCGTTCCACAACTGAAATCATATTTCATTAAACTAAACTTTTTTATTTATTTAAAAATATAGCGAGACACAGACGACAGGTTATTATCGGACATTTGTCCAATTCGAAAATTTTTTGTCCATTTGAAATTTTTTTTTCATTTAAATTTACACACGATTATATTTTCGTATATTTTGATCATTTTTCAACAATCTCATTTCATATTTTCATCATTTCTTTAAAATTATCTAATTTTATTAATCATTTCTATGGACATTTGTCTCCGATTGGAATTTGACACGTTTTAGTTGCTTAGCCAATCACCAATCAGTCTTGTTTCGTCTGCTACGTATACGACTGCGCCGAACCGAATACATTATTACATACCTACCTACTCTACCTACGTGTCGTGAAATATTGTGATTTGTGTATAGAGAAAAAAATAAATTTGTTAACAATCTTTCAAGATGCGGTGTAAATTTTATTTAATACTAATAACTCTGACTATTTTCTATCTAAATCATGTTAATGGACAATACAGAACTAAGGGTGTAAGTAATATTATTATGCACGTTATTTACTTACATATATTATATTTATCATATCTGACACGTATATGCGGTCTGCTTTTCCACCATCCTTCAATATTTGTACATTTTTTTTATTTTATTTTTTTATCATTCCTATGATTTTCTTTCATCGTAATAATATTTACTGATCCAAACCCCTCTTTACTTTATACTTTAAGATAATATAAAATGTCTTTGAGATTTTTTTTCGCGACATAACCTCAAAATCCTTTCTCTATCATTTCTAATAATAACTATTTAATCTGAATAAATATCATTCAGATTATTACCTGGCAATTAATCAAATCATTAAAAGTTTATGTATTTTATTTTAATATGATAATTGATAAGGATAACCCATTGATTGATCACAGAGTCAGGGTCCTTCCCTAAGCGATCGTGTTCAACAATTAAGTGAAATGGCTATGAAGAGGCCAGTTCTTAGATTCAATGGTGGAAAATTTAAAGAATTTGTCAAAACTACACCCAGGAATTATTCAGTTATTGTAATGTTTACGGCAATGGCTCCGCAACGACAATGTCAAATTTGTAGGCAAGTAGAACCACGTCCATATATATATAACTTTATTATAATATTAAGATAATTGTTTTATTTATTTATTTTTACAGACATGCAAGTGATGAATTCACCATAGTGGCAAACTCCTTCAGATATTCTCAATCTTATTCAAACAAGCTGTTTTTCGCTGTTGTTGACTTCGATGAAGGATCAGATGTTTTCCAGATGGTAAACACTTGAATGGATTTGTTTTTTAAATCATATTTTCATAAATTTTTAAATCGAGCCTACGTATTTATTACCTCACAAGATACATCATTATTGATTATTTATCAATAGCTCAAACTAGGAATACCTAATTCGAATTTAAAGAATTTTTGGTTCTCTTAGTGTTTGCGAAAAAAAAAAAATATTTCGCATTTCTAAGTTCTAAATACTTGTTCCAGATGCGACTAAACACAGCGCCTGTGTATATACATTTCCCTCCTAAAGGTAAACCAAAATCGACTGATACTATGGATATCCAAAGGGTAGGATTTGCGGCCGAAGCTATTGCCAAATGGATTTCTGAGCGCACTGATATTCAAGTGTGTTTTAATGCATTCATATTCTTCTCTGAGATTAGAAAAAATCAAATCGAGAACTGCTGTTCTCTGGGCTTATTGTAAATTATTATTTTTATTTATTTCTCAAACAGATCAGAGTCTTCAGACCGCCAAATTACTCTGGTACAGTAGCAGTGGTAATGCTGCTTGTACTAATCGGTGGATTTTTGTACCTCAGACGAAATAATTTGGACTTTATTTACAACAAGACTGTTTGGGGTCTCAATGCTTTGGTAAAATTGTGAAATTCGATCGTATAAACAAAACAAGTTTACCTCACCTAGCTACGAATCATTTTCTTTAATTTATTTCCTCATTTTAGTTCTTCACGTTTGCTATGGTATCTGGCCAGATGTGGAATCACATAAGAGGTCCCCCATTTATTCACAAATCACCTAACGGCGCTGTTGCTTATATCCACGGATCATCTCAGGGTCAATTCGTACTCGAAACTTACATAGTCATGGTCCTCAGTATCCTTTGAAAATAAATTCTATGTGTTGAAAGTTTTATACGAAACGAATAGTTTTTCTTAAAGCAATAATATAGATGGTGCCGTGGTCCTTGGAATGATTCTAATGACCGAAGCTGCGGCGCGTAAAGGAGATGTAAGAAAACGAAGGATCTTTGCCGTTATTGGTTTAGGACTTGTTGCAGTCTTCTTCAGTTTGATTCTCTCTATATTTAGAAATAAGGCTCAAGGATATCCGTACAGGTGAATACGAAGATTGATGTTATTTTACATTTCATACAGAGTCTGGTCTCATTCGTATTTAATTCATTACTTGATAATAATGTTTGTTTCTTTGTCTTTTTACAGTCTCTTGTTCAAGTAGAGAACTCCTACATCACTGTGCACATGGTAGCCCATCTGCAAGATCGACGCTTAGAGATTAAATAAACTATTAATAATATAACAATACACCAATGAAACAGTTATAAATTTATAGAATAAACCAGATTACTTATTAATCAAATGTTTTTCTTCATACTAAGATTTTTTTTCTATGACACTGTATTCATTCCATAATCACTGTTTTAATTTTATCAACACGATTTACCATAATATTGTGTGATAGCAATGAAAATTCTAAATCAATCTTTACTGGAAGAGAAGTAGTAATAAATGTTTCGAATTTTATAAGAACTATTCATTCCACTCGTATCAACGTTATGTTTCTTAAAAATAAAAACAATTACCAAATTAGGAGTATCATTTATTAAACCGGATCCATTCCTGCATCGGTGAATCCACATTCAATTTCAAGATTATTGAGATGCCTCAATTTTTTTTAATATAAAAAAATAAATTTTTACTAGAAATATTTTATTCATAAGATATAAGGTATCAGAGCCTTTCTCTGCTTTGGATAATCTTTGAACGTTTCCACGTACCACCAATGACCGAACAGACCAGTAGCCATCTGAAAGAAATATCATGAGAATTTTTCTAATCACAATATTTTTATCATATCTTCATCAAATTTCTTACCTGGTTCATAAGTACCCATGAAAATACGTAATGGTATGTTCTACTATTCCACATTATAATTGTAAGCATTAAGTACAAGAGAATTTCAGTCGATTGTAACGGCGATGAAATATAATCGAACAGATCACCCTTTGGTACTTTGTGTTGCAAAGTAACAACGTCGCCTTTTTTATTCTTACGTAAATTAGCGAGGATTAAATTACAGGTAAGCTGTTTGTACGATGTCCACAAGAATATCAATGCACAAACATAATCTGTTAATGTCAGTCTATTCCAGTTGAGTTTAGGCTCAGATCCTGATAAGAAAATATTAAATAAACAATTTGAAGAACAGTTTGTACGAAATATAGGGACAGGGGTATAATACCTTGAAAAAATCCTTCAGATTCTCCGATCATACACGAAATTGCTCCAAAGTAATGTAAATAGCCGAGAAGATAGTGGCCTAAATTCATTTTACTATTACTAAAAATGCAGACTTTGTGGGTTTCGTAAAAACGCTTCCAGCATTGAACTGTTAGCAGTGTTAGAGCCAGCGTCGTATGCTCTGGCGAAACTGAAATATGATCAATTGTTATAATCCTGATAATTATTAATGGCAAATATTTTTTATTGCAAAATTAAATACCTAGCGGCTTTCTATTTCCACCCAATAGAAGATCTAGGATTTGGTAAAAGAACTTTGGCGGATTGCCATATCCAAGATAAGTGCGTAATGAAATAAACAAAATACAGGTCGATGCGGGTGCAGAAAATTCATAGAAATGTTTAAACCATCTGAAAATTTGAATTCATGATAACAAAACGCAGGAATATGTACCTTGAGGATAAATAATATAAATGATAAAGTGTTGCTTTTTTCTTTCTCTTATTTTATTTACCTTTTGGGAACTGAGATTGTGGGAATATTCGACCCTTTTCCTTCCGCAGCAAATCTTCCATATCTGAATAAGTTCCTTATTTCTATTGGAAGATACGGTTCAGCTAATTTAACAACAAGTCCCAATAATGTGACTGATACCGTTATGAATATGAACAATATTTGCATTAGATTTATGTCCATTTTATATTACAGAAGTCTTTAGACTGTCTATGAAGTATCGTGTGTTTATATTCAGAAATATTTTAGAAAGTAGGGTCATTCACACTCTCCGTGTTATTGAACTACTTTATCAACAAGAATACTAATTTTATTTTTTATCGAGGTTTATGCCTTGGCTCACACGTTACTTATAATATAGTTTTTATTTAATAAATATTTCGGATTATTTTTGGCTACGTAATAATTAGAATAATATATGGAATAATAAGACGCGGTAAATAAAAATGTATTATACGAGGTATATGGGATAACCTAAATGAGTCTGAAAGAAAGTTTGATATGTATGAAAGTTGTGGTAAGGCATTAGCATATTTTTTATTTTTTAAATTAATTTCGTGTGTAGCGTTTATTAATCTACAACAATATCGGATAAAAATTTGGTCGAACCGTTTGAGTTTTGAGAAATTTTTAACATTTTATACAATTAGAGGTTATTATTCTTCGTATTGTCAATCGCCTGAGTCTGACACACCGGTAAGAATTTTAGGTTATACACGTCACGGTCGTGGAATACAAATTATTACAAGCTCTATAAACAAATATAAATCGAATTTCTTAAACAGCCAATGAGAAAAGAGAAGAAGCTATAGCGCCAAGCAGTGCGCGGTACTTTAACGAACTACGATATCAACGAATGATATCTTTGGTTTGGTCAATAAATATACCATATAGCCATATACACGCACACGTATATAGAAATTTGTAAATGATAAATTGAACGAATCTTCAAGCACATGATGGTTTTTGATTACGTTATCATCAAAGTATAGTTAGTCGAAAAAAAAAAAAAGAAAAAAAAATCTGTTAGAATTACAACGTGAATATAAGTGATTAAATAGTGTTACTTAAAAACGTTCTAAAAACATGTTTTAAAATCCATTTGAGTAGTATACGAAACAATTATATATATATTTTTTATTTTTTTTATCCAATCTTGATTCATTCTGAGTCTTCCACGAGGAAAGGTGAACTTAAAAACCTGTCAGTATTGTGTTGTGTGTTGTTGTGTAGTTGTAGCAGCGGCGAGGTGGGCATGCTACTACGTATGTATGTAGTACCGGCGCCCCACCCCTTTGCGGTCAAGTGTTATTATACGTAATTTTTGTTTTTATTATACAAATCGTGTTTGTTAACGATGTTTAAACGTTGACAAGAGATAGTGTTAAATATCCCAAATGTAAGTACCTAACTAAGCACTTACCTTGAATCAATTAATAATATATATTATTTGAAAAAAAAAATCAATTTTCTACACTAGTTTTATCGTTCAAGTGTTAGAGTCACATAACCTGATACTATGCCACAGTATTAGTTACGTATATACGTATATATATATATATATACACGACACACGCTTACCTGTCTAACTTGAGCATGAGTAATGATTATGACATGTATTTTTATATATTTTTCTTTTTCTTTTCCATCTCACTTTAGTTTCATAAAATCCTAATATTAAGATTTAACCAACTCCATTTATCATCAATCTCTACAGAATGTACGCTCTACAAATGCAAACTGCCTGCCAGGGCGAAGGCAGCGGTGAACCAGAGGATCCTAACAGTGTTCATCAGGAACCTACTAGACCAGCTACTCAAGATTGTAGCGCTTATGATATCGTCAGAGCTACCCAAGTAAAATTTCATCTCATATTACTTTATGCATTGTTTTTAACAATTTTTAGATTGTGTGTTGACAAAAGAACAAAAAAAAAAAAAAAAATAAATTTTGTTATTATGGTAAAAAATTTTAGTATTAGTTATATTTTTTTGATATTTATTTATTACAGTATGGTGCTTTGGAACGAGTTACCGAATTAGTCGAGGCCGGAGCAGATGTGAATCAACCGGATTCAGAAACTGTAACATTATTACACTGGGCATCGATTAATAATCGTAAAGAGATAGTTAAATATCTTTTAACTAAAGGAGCTACAGTTGATGCAATAGGTGGAGATTTAGCCTCGACTCCTCTTCACTGGGCAACGAGGTCAACTTTTAGATTATTAAACGATAAGATTACTAATTTGATAATAATCAGTGATAAACATATTTTATTTTTCGAATATTCACACTAATGCAATTAAAAAAAAAATAGAATTATAAATTATATCCATGAATGTTAGTAGTAATTATTTTGTAAACTAATCATTACAGACAAGGACATTTACCTACTGTTGTATTATTGCTGAGAGCAGGGGCCGATCCATCACTAAGAGACTCTGAAGGATTTTCATGTATACATTTAGCAGCTCAGTTTGGTCACACAGCTATTGTAGCATATCTAGTCGCAAAGGGAGTCAATCCAAACATGCCAGATAGAAGCGCTATGACTCCGCTAATGTGGAGTGCTTATAAAGTTAACAGGTATATAATTATGTTTAAGTTAATTAATTAAGTTGTTTAGATAAGTTTATTACACGTTTTTAATACCGCGAATAAAATATGAATGCTTAATTATTTGTTAATTTCACTTTACAGTCTAGATCCAACTCGTCTGTTATTAACATTGGGAGCATCGCATTCACTCACTGACAATTTACACGGTAATACAGCCTTGCATTGGGCAATTATTGCAAAGAACAATACTGCAATATCGACTTTAGTACACAACGGAGCTTCGCTCGATGCTCCAAACTTTCAAAACGAGACACCGCAAAGCTTGCTGAATCCACATATCGGAGCCGTATGGCTAGGGCATAAAATCAGTCAGGAAATAAAGGAGAAACAAGGACGTACGAGAGCATGGTGTAGGGACAAGGTATACAATATCAACAAAATTGTACTTAAACTTGAAAAAAACAAACCGCTAATTCAAATGGAATAGATATTAACAAAATATTTCGTTTCCACATGTGATATAGAAAAACAAACAGTACTAAACAAGCTTTAATTATTAAATGGCTTGTCACTGCCGTGTAATTGATTACACAACTAAGTAATAGGCGGAGTGTTGTCACATGTTACAACTCTTTGTGGAATCATCATAACTGTACTATATTTGTTTCCTCCTATCAATTACAGTTCATTATTGTAATGTCGTTGATTTTAGAGAGAGATAAAGATATATATAGAGAGATATAGAGAGGCAAAAAAGAATTGATGAATTTTAAGTGATTGATAGGCATTGTATTGTATTCTCTGGTTCAACTTATTGTGTTGATTATCAATCCTTGAATTATGATAAATCGTTAGCAATGGTGAAATTCAATTGAGTAATATTTGACACAGTAATTGTTGCGAAAAATGTTGTTATCTTGCAATAATCACCAAGGTATTGTAAATGATAATCTCATGGCTCTGATCTAAAGATACTGCCAAGATAATTATGATGCCATAGTTTTGAAGTCTTCTGTGCTTCGGTACCGAAATTTAATCAGTTTCTTAATATTATTACAGAAATTATAATATTGTATAATGAATTTCAGAGACTGAGATGGTACTGTATGGTCAGTACTCCCTTCTTCGTTTTTTATATTATTGGGCTGGTTCTACAAAGTGGATTTGACTACTTAGCAAAACTAGGTGCCTTCCTCACCATCTACATAGCTGTCTACCTAGCAAATCATTTTCTCTTCGATGAACGACTTTTTCACATCCTACCCATGTCCATTTATTTGGCTACGAAGGTAGATCCAAAGATTGTTTGAATAGTTGATATAAAACGTAATAAAGACTTACAATCACTGGAAATAAATTACAGATGTGGATATACATAACATGGATATTTTGGCTCGGAGTACACGCAGCCTGGTATCTCTGGCTAATGTTAGTCGTCGGATCTGTTCCTCTCTGGACCTGCTTTTTACAATCGTGGAGAGGCAATCCGGGAGTAATCACAGCTACACAAGAAGACAAATTGAATGTATGTACTACATTGTGAAATTTATGATTGAATACTCCTTCACACTCTTTAAGCAACAAATAGAATGTTCTGAAAGGATATAATCATGCATTATTTACAGACAATTATAGAATTGGCTGAATCTGGGGGTTTTGAACCGCAATGGTTCTGTAGCAGCTGTTTAGTCAGAAGGCCAATTCGTTCGAAGCACTGTTCTTCTTGTGATCGTTGCGTTGCTAGATTCGATCACCATTGTCCCTGGGTAAACAATTGTATTGGTGAGTATCAATTGACAATTATCTTTACTTTATGACTAACTGACTCTAACTTGATTAACAAATCATTGATTAAACGTTCTTTGTCACTAGGTGCAAACAACCACAAATACTTCCTCGGATTTTTGGCGTCGCTACTAGCCCTATGTATCGTAGTTTTGTCAGCCAGTGTACAATACTGGCAATTTGAGTGTTGGACTAATCTGACCAACGGCCATAGCCCAGATAATTATCTGGTAGCTGCTGCTACTTGTGATGCATGGGTAGCTTGGGTGACCGCAAATACAGCGCTTCATTCCTTCTGGGTGGGAACATTATTGGCTTGTCAATGTTATCAGGTGAGTATCATTTGCAAATTGTAGCAATAATTTTATATTTGCATCAAATTTGGCTTTCTTATACCTCAATGAATTCTTATTCACAGATAATGGTGCTGGGTATGACGACAAACGAACGTATGAACGCAGGTCGTTACAAACATTTCAAACAAGGGAACCCCTTTCATAGGGGTGCCATACAGAATGCTGCTGATTTTTGCGGTCTAAGCTTTTGCGGTGTGAAAGCAAAGCCCAGTTCAGATTGGTTGCATAGCTTTGATCTTAAGCAGAGTATTGAAAAGTTGCCTTTGCTTACTGCAAGAGACAATTATCAATATGTATAAAATATTGGGTCATGGATACGGTGTGTTGTAACAAGATTATGAGCATTGTTATCATTATCACTATTCGAAACGATCAGATACTGATATGCCATATCACTATTGCCTCTGGCTGTTATTCTTTAGTATCAAAAATTTACTATGAGAAAATAAAAGGTGAGTAAATTGATAAGATTGAATGGTTAGTGGGATACATTTTGTGAAGATATGTTCTACCGGGTCTAGATTTGACATTCCTGGTATTTAAATTAGAAAAAAAAAATTTATCCAAATAGTTTTGTTTAAAAGGATGATACTGCTTAAATATCAGACAAATTTCAATAGTAAATGTGTAAAAACTTATTTCATATAATAAACTAGGTAATTCTTTGTGTATTCAAAGTTTGTTGTCTCCCTTGAGAGGAGTTAGAAGTTGAGAATGATAAATGGAAAATTCTGCAGGCTGCAGTCATAGCAGTTATGCTTTATCCTCGTATCTGTATCATTTATAAATATTAAAATCTTGTTGTTTACAGTTTCTTTCTTTTTTTTTTTTTTTTTTATATACTACATATTGTGGATTACAAATTTATCCTTATATTAATTGAAAATCACAAGAAAGTGATAACAAGCTATTTTTAAACAGGTCTTCATCTAATTCTTCCATTGCGAATTAACATCGAAATTGTATTTCGAGCAATTCGTTGAGAATTTCTTGGCATCTAAAATTATTAGTATTAGTTATGGTCTAGAATTGGCAAAGGTGTTGCTTATTCAAAATCGATAAAAAATAATAAATCACCATTCATGTTCAAGTGGGTTGCTAGGTTTTTCTTTTTTTTTCTTTATTTCTTAATTTCTTAATTTTTTTTTTTTTTTTTTTTTTTTCTTTCGTGACATCGCCTTCTTGCCTTGTGCCATAACTTTGTGAGCTACTCTATGTTTACATACCTATATAAATAACTAATTTATATACTATATCAAATACCAAAAGTAAATGTAAATTATCACAACAACTAATTTTTATTATTAATTAATATATTTTGCTACGATAATTAATTTGTACATACTATACATGTATTCCTATATCATTTAATATTTCCCCATTTATCATTAATTAAAGTAAGTTTATTAAAAACTCACGTGAATTTCAATGAATATTTATAATATTGAAATAACAATTAGTAAATGTCGAAAAAAAAAAATGCTTAAAAAAAAAAAAAATAATAATAATAATTTTGTCTTCGTAAACCGTATTAAAAACGAGAATATTGAATTACAATTTCTGATTGACGATTCGGCATTTACATTTATTTATTTCAAGGAAAATTATCATCTGAGATTTATGATGTAATCTTATGATGTGAAATAATAAGCAGGAGTACTAGTAGTATTATTGCAGTATATATATAAATAAATAAATAAATAAATTAAGGGGAAAAATATGTGGGATCTTGATATCAGCCCATTTTTAAAATACGCTTTGCAACCATTTGAAAAAAAAAAAAAAAAAAAAAAAAAGAAAGAAAGACAGAAAAAAAATCCTTGCTGTGTTAAGTAATTGTTCGTCATATCGCGCTAATTGATATTCTATCTAAATCCATGGCCTAAAAAACGCCGTTATAGTTCGTTATTTAAAATATTACTTGGTTTACATTCCAAACCAGTTTTATATTCGCAAATTGCTATATTTGTCATTTGAAATTCTGTAATTTGTTTAATAGGTATCAAATATAGATACGATAATTGTCGTAATATTTTAGAATATAACAGTACTGTATAATAATATTGTTATTTATATTTTAAACTGCAAACTATTTACCACGTTTGGCTTGTTTGATTAATTATAAGAACTCTACTGTCCCTCTGTGTGCTTTACATTTTTACAATGTCTATTACTCAACTACGGTATCTAATACAAATGCAACATTCATGGCAAAGTTAGTCTCTCTCTCTCTCTCTCTCTATCTCTCTCACTTTCTATTCTATTCTATTCTATTCACTTTTTCTCTCTAAATTAATATCATAAGTATAATATAGTACTTCTTTTTTTTTTTTTTTTTTTTTTTTTTCTAATGCCTGAATAGCGTTATAACATACAAAACCATAAATATTGAGAAAAATATTTCGTTGCATGAATTTATTCATGAATATAGAACGATAAAATGTGATCATAAAATAGAAGAATATACTTCATAAACATTAAACCATAGATTAGTTCATTGAACTAAGTCACCTGCTTCGACAGTGAAGAAATTCGAGTTTTTGCATGGCATGTATAGTAACGGTGTATCGTTGTTATTATCTAACATGTAAATTCACGATTGTATTAACTTCTAGTCCAGCCCGATTTTTTTTTTTTTTTTTGCCAAGAATTGCAATTGCGTGATCACAGCTTGGTATATTTTATCAATTTTTTTCATGAATGTTACTATATCAAATGATTATACATGTTAGAGGATCCTAGTGCTAGGTAAGGTAACATCAACAGTTAATAGTATGTATTAGTCTGTGAAGATGCATAGAAAAATCTAAATTCACATTAGAATAGGCAAGAATAGTTAATTAATTAATTAATTAGCAAAAAATCAAGTTTAGAATATTGACGATCGTACATGTATGTATACATGTGTTTTATGTATGTATATGTATTTATACACTTTGATTTACAGACGTTCAATTATTATCAATGGAGAACAAAATAATAATAATAATTAATAATAATAATGATAATGATAAAAGTAATAATAATTAAAATACGAACAATATTTTCATAAGACTAATAATGATTACGCTATAGATAAATTTTGACAAGCAAAACTGACAAGCAAAATATATGGTTTCCAATATTTTGTAACTTAACTTGTGCTATTGTTAAAAATTCAATAATATTATTATGATGAGTAATATAAAATTTATAGAAACACTGCACAACAGTTATTAATTATAATCTCATATTCATAACGAACTGATCACTTTTGACGATCAAGATATAAGCAAAAAATTTCAGATGTTTATCAAACTGTATAGAAAGTGTAAACAAGATAGAAAGAAGAAAGAAGAAAAAAAAAAAAAAAAAAACAAAAGAAATGAAAATAACAATAATCTATTATAATTATTAAGAAATGCCTAGAAATTGGTATACATACCCTAATTTAAGAGAATATTGGCATAGAGGCAATCCTTGATAGATAAATTTCTGAAGACTTGAAGAAAATATGTACACTATCATAATACCACCCATGCCCAAGCTCTCTATGCACGTTCGATTTTTAAATTTTATGCAATAATGTTGAAGAACGAGCAAAAGCTAATTGTATAATGTAATAGAAATTAATAGACTTGTCCTTTTAAGGACTTGGGTTCTTATAAGGCCTGCTATTCGTTGTAAAACTGATCTCAGTGAAGAGATTTTCAAACTACTTAATTGTAAAATAAGTTTACTTAAAAAAAAAAAACTAAAATAAAGAATTCACCTAAAATAATAATTATTTTTCTATTATTGTCTACTCCCTAACAAGTATAACATATATAGGTATACTATAAAGTTTGTGAAAATAGTACTCCACGCTATATATCAAATTGCAATAACATTTGAAATCAAATCTTCATTTCAATTTCAATTGTCTATTTGACAGTTAGTGTTCAATTACCAGTTCGTCGTTAATGTTATTTTAATTTCAGGTTTTATTATTTTCATATACAGCAAGTTTATTTAATAATTGACGATAGTTATGGCAGTAGAAGATGAATGCCATTGCTCTGACTCCTCAGAACCATCTAACATAACTTCGTTACAAACAGATATGAGTTCAATTATAAACTCATCTGAATTGAATAAGAACATCGAAAGTATGATTGACTTTTATAACTTCACTTCGCAGAACTATGCAGTCCTAATCTATTCGAGATCTAAATTTTCAGTCATTTCTTAATAGTTATTTTTCTCAGAAGAGTGCTTATGTCGATCTGTCCAATATCCACCGCCAGATAATCCTTCATCTCGACCAGTCAGAGAGGTTTCACCGCAACGATACCCGGATCAAGGTCTAGCGCACAAACCAGTTGTTAAAAATGGACAAATTCCAGTGGCTTGTCATTGTCCTTACTCCTACAGAACGTGAGAATCATTAATTCCACGTCGTTGATTGCCGATTACCTGATTTTCACTCGTTGAATAAGCCCATAAAACTTTGCTATGAATCATTAGTCATTTTTTCAACAGAAGCCAGTATAACGTATTGAGGAATGATCAAGATGATGGGCGTAAGTGAACGGAATATAATTGGATGTAAAGTAGGATGAAAAGATACAATAAATATATATTCTAGGCTCTATGCAAGCCAACCGGCCTCTGCGAGAAAGATTGAATTTCAAATGGCCCAGGAGGCAATCACCAAGACCGTTAGATAAGACATATCAAATAAAAGTAAAGAAAAATCAGGATCAGAACTACCCCAAGGTACATATTAAACGTTCGCAATTATATCAATATTCTACTACCATCTGAGTTCAATTTAGAGCTATGTATGCTGTGAAATATCAGAAGGAATTCCCAAAAGAAAGAAACGTGATATTGATAAGATGCGAGCTTCTGGACCTGACTTAGAAAACGGTTCAGAAAAGATAGATATCTACTACTTTGATCATGGCAATTCAGCGTGCGTAAATCAACTTTTACCATTTTTACATCACGTCACCAATTATCAAGGCGATAGATTGTCCTAATTAAAATGAACGTTTTCTTAAGTTTTGATACCATATCTTCAAATAGGTATTATCGTACAACTGACGCCCCGCCTATACTGGCTACAGAAAAATGTGCGGAGCGAACTGATTACATCGCAACTCGTTTTTGGGCTGAAATATTTGGCACAATTCATATAGGAATGGCTTTTGTGACTGCCTTTATACTACAACTAATAAGATTCATTCTCTTTAGTATAATTAGGCCGCTCACAGTGGGAATAGTGCAGTTAACTGCAGATTACTTGCTGAAACCATCGTTGTCAATATTTTTCAATGCCACTATACAACCGGTGTTGATACTGTTGTACAACATAGCTACATCTTTTAGAGATCTTTGTGAACCGTTGGCTGAAGGGATGGGCTTTTTCTTAAGAGAAATAGCCCAGGTATTCAAAGCCTTCAGGATTGTGGAAGTGAACAATACCACTACCAATAGTTGTACGTAACAAGAACTAGATTAGATGATAAGTAGAGTAATGAATAAATAGTAGAATAAAAAATAATTCATGATATATGTATGTAGGTAAACTATATGGTAGTAATCTCACGAATTTATAAGTCTCAAGGTTCATTGTATGAAGGTGGATAAATCAATAATGTGTGAATAAATGAGACAGAATTTAGGGTCGAAATTCTTGTTTCGTTATTCGACTAGGATTCGATTTCTGCTCGATTGCTAGAAGATGGCTAAAATTAAATAATAATAATAATAATAATAATAATGAAAATATCTCCGTAACGAACATTTTAACACCATGTATATATTTGGTTTTATTTTAACTTTACAATATTATTGTTTTTATTTATTTTTTTTTCTTTTTTTTTTTTTACAGAACAAATTATTTCTTACAGCAACTAGCTTTGTCAATAATCATTATAATCATCATCATCACCATCATCATCATCATCATCAATAATCATCTTTTTTTTTTCTTTTTTTTTTTTTTCTCTTTCATATATCTTACCATTTAATAAATTATGTACAATACTCACAAACAACAAACAGAGGAACCTAATTACATCATGTAGTTGTTGTCCACACTTCGCTATGTACAGGTACTACTGGTTTTTACAGAACTGCGTTTTTTCACCCGCTTGCCTATTCCTTTATGGAAACTTAAAACTCTCATACTATAGTCAACAGTTAACGTCTAGCGTTATCTGATCTCAGGAACTGCAACCTCTAGCTTCATTAAACAGGATTATCTAGGTAGTCGTGGTTGGAGTCTCCTGGGTTGCTGGGGGTTGCGAAGGAGCAGGCGTAGTAGAGTCACCTGAAATAAAGATAACAAATAAGAAATTATAGAAATTTAATCAACAAATTAAGGTTTAAACTGCCTAAAGCTATAATAAATTTAAAAAAAAATCAAATCAAGAAAATGAATACATTACCTAAAAGAGCAGCTTCTAAATCCCCGAGGATCTCAGTCTCCTTCGGGTCGATAAGGTTGAATCGTTGATTAAGAAGAGTAAGATGGGCAAATACACAATTGAGATGAGCATGTAATCCCAAAAGCGCAACCTCCCTAAAGTGGCAGTGATAGATGTGTGCCACAACGTGGTACAGTAGTCGCAGAATCTTACGCACTATTGATTCAAACGAGCTTGGAAACTCATTAGCTAAAATATAAGAATTATTTTTATTATTAAATAACGAAGTGAAAGTTAATTATTGATCAATGATCATTATATTGTTATTTTATTTTCAATTATCAATTTTTTTTTTTTTTTTTTTTTTTTTTTTTTTTTTCCCGAAGCAAATTATCTTCTAATCAAGTAAAAATAAAACGATTTTTTAAATTTTTTAATTTTTTCCATTTTTTTTTTTTTTTTTTTTTTTTTTTTCGTTCACTTACCATATTTAGTAGGGAATATTGTTTCGTCACTGACGGTACGCTGTGTGAATGTCATGACGTAGTCTATGTATTGTGGGGCTGCCACTCTAGTCTTTTTTCCTTTCTCGTCAAACCATAAATACGTCCTGTAAAATAATTTATCAAATTCTGTAAATCTATAAGATAGGGTATAGATTTTAATTAATAATCTTTATTAAATATTTTCCCCGATATTAAAACATTCTAGAGAAATTTGAACCCTATCAAATATCTACCTTGGACCAACATATAGTATATATATATACGCCGATTATTATACAACAGTAAAAATAATTATATAACGTAACGAACAAACTGAATCAAGTATTTGATTTTTTTTTTTTTTTTTTTTTATTAGTAATTCGAGGAGATAATATCATCGTACTGTTAATAATAATAATTCATTGGAATTAGATGAATGAATTTCGTTGATGATAAAAAATTTTGATAATAAGGAATTAAGATTAGAAAGAAAGAAAGAAAGAAAGAAAAAAAAAAAAAAAAAACGTTGAATATAAAACAGGCGGTGTAGTATATTCGATATGGATTATTATTATTAATCTACATCCTGTAGCAATCGATGTTATTGTTACGATTGTAGTACCACGCAAGCCTTATGGTATACCTATATGACTAGGTACGCTAATATTAATAGATTTAATATTAAGAAATAGTGTTCACGTATCTTTTAGCCGCATACCTATTAGTAAACATAAAGAGTCATAAAGTTTCTTATAATCTAAATAATTTTAAGAAAACCGTTAATAAATGTATATATGTAAATGTATAGATATTTAATATTTATATATCCTTCGTCGTTGCAGCTAAGTGGATGATATTCTAATATGAAAATATTCCATACCACAAACCGCAGGATAAAAAGTGCTTTTATTAATCCTGAAGTAAAAAAAAAAAAAAAAAAAATCAGATGATCCTCCGCGATCCCATTTTTTACATTTAAAAGGTCCGGGCGAGAGGTTTTTTTTAAAAAAAAAAAAAAAAAAAAATGATTAAAATAACAGAGACGCGATCGCGCACACAAGTTCGCCTTGCAGAGGCACAGGTATAATATCTAATAATTATTATTCATTATGCAAACGATTATGGATTTAAATTATATTAAAGATTTTCTATAGGTATATATATATTTCTTAATATTAAAACGATAAATTTTTATTCTAGTTTTCTCGTAAAAATTTTAATTATCTATAATGTGAAAAAAAAAAAAAAAAAAAAAAAAACGTGTTTGAAATAAATTACCTTAAACCTGGACCGGTCATATCAGGGCATCCAGTCATGGTACAAAACTCAGATATAGTTCCATAGAAAAGATTAATATGATCGAATAGTGCAAGAGTGTGGGAGGCCAGCCATTCGTTATAATCGAGTCCAGCTGGTAGGTCGACAAGCATCCTTAAGTCAAGTTCTGGAAGTTGTCGTTCCAAAGCCGCTTCCTCGAGGTATAATTTTGGGTCTTCAGTAGCTCCAGCATCTTTCTCCTTTCGTCGGGCTTTTCTGTATAAAATATAAAGAAAAAAACTAATGAAATTAATGATGAAAAAAGAAAAGAAAAAAAAAAAAAAAATGTTAACTTTGCGGATGATAATAATAATCTAGGGTAATGCAATTCTTGAACTTGTTGTACAATTCTGTCCACTTGAATAATAACGTTACACTTTAAAGTAACGAGCGAACGTAAATTAGTTCTAATTGTATCGTAAAAAGTAATAATAATAAAAAAAAAAAGTTAAAAAAAAAAAAAAAAAAAAAAAGTTCGTTTTAGTACACCGCGCGTTATTCTATCTCGAGGTATAGTAGTATAGTAGCAGCTCTCGATGTATGTATCCACTTGACGACAAGTAAATAGCACTGATTAGACTTTCAGCGTTATTTCAATCACGTACAATCATTCGACGAGGCGAGATGAAGATTTTAAACAGACGTTGTCTTGTTTATACAAAAGTCCTCCTCTCTTATACCAAACGCTCCAAATATAATCGCTTCAGCTATAATAACGCCATAAAGTTTATGTTGCAATTTCCACACCCATATAATATATATATCTTTATATGTATAAAGCAGGGATTCACTCAATTTGATATTCAAATCTGTACACCAATCTGTATATATAAAAAAAATAATAATTTCATTTCAGTTCAAAATTGATCCATGAATTTCTTCTTATTTTAATATATATATATATATATATACTACGAATAATACGAAACTTATCGATCGCCGAAAAGCAAAAATTATTATGCGAATATAGTTGCCCTTGTATAAGAAAATAGTGACTAAACTTGGGCAACAGTTCTTGGTGTGTCATCTCTGGTTATATAAAGCTGATTCACGGTTCGGTGTCAACTATTTTAAACTTGTAACCCTGCATCTTATAGTTGGTGTATCTCATCGTCTTCTTTGTCGTCTCTTTACAGATCGACGATAATTTGATGTGAAAAAAAAAAAAAAAAAAAAAAAAAAATTATTCGATAATGTATTAAGTAATAATTGTGTATTAATTTGTTACGTATACGATATAGAATTAGAGAATCTATTGAGACTATATCCATCTATACATTATATTCACGATTAAAAATTTCCAGTTCATAGCCCGCAGCTTCAATCGAGTCTGACGATTCAAGATCGAACTCAATAGCCTGTCGACGAGAAGCATGGCAGGGGGTGGAAAAGAAAATAAAATAAAAAATCAAACGGAAAGGGCGAGAGATACGAGTATACTCGATTAGAAAAAAAAAGGGGGAAAAAAAAAAAAAAACAAATACACCCATATAGGTGTATAGGGGGTGAAAATTGATTTATGATATACCGTTGAAATCCGATAAACCGTGAATCGAGAAGAAAAATATAAAATGAAAACTCTCATACAATATAAAAAAAAGGCACATCCAGTTTCGAGGGTTTCCAAATGGATTATTCTTCGAAAATCACCACTTGACTGCTTTCGTTATAAATGATCTCGTATACCTGAGTTCATTTTTTTATTTTTTCATTTTTTATCCTCACTAACCAACGAAATAACGAACTTAAACTTCTAAGACATTTAATCAAATGAAGAAAAAAAAAAAAAAAAAAAAAAAAAAAAAACACCGTCATGACGTAATAATATTGAGGCACCGCTATACCTTTGATGATTCTACTACGAAATTGAAGTCTTATTAATATTAATAATTGAAAATTTATTGTATACGTTTTTTTTTTTTTTTTTGTCTTTTAATTCATTTATGCATAGGATATAGAATTTTTAATAGTATAATTAACAAGATGAAAGACTTGTGAAAGTCTGTATAGAGATATATAAAAATAATTAATTTCTGAATGAAAGAGGCACGATATTCGTTCGGTTACCTCGCGCGGTTCAGAGATCGAGTTCGAGTTCGGAAGTGGTCCGTGAGTCATCTGCGTCAGGGCACGGAGGAGCCGTTCTTTGGTTCTTATTGCCATTGTTGACCTCAAGATCGTTGTGCCTTGGGTCAGCGACACCTAAAGTCCGGTAACCCAGGATTGGTTGGTAGGAGTAAATCCAGGGCGCGAGTCTCGGTCCAGAGGACAACAAACTATATATTTATATATATATATATACATATACGATCGTAAGTCTGCAAAGCCACAAAATTCGAACGATTTTCGAGGGCCTGACCGAAGCGGCGATAAAAAAAGAAAGAAAAGAAAAAAAAAAAAAAAAAACCTTATACAACTGCTTTGAAACTTTATATGTGTACAGATATTTCCACTTCCGCGGTTTGTGTTTCCGAGATTTAGAATCCCGGAGAGGGCAAAGAAAAGTTTACTTTTTTACTGGAAGACTAAAGATAAAACTAGACAATAAGAGGGATGAAAAAGAACCGATATATATATATATATATATTTAGTCTTTTTATAGCGGAAAAATTATGTTGACGATAAATTTATTACAACAGATGATAATAATATGCATTGGTATGTATAAGGGTAGAAATTCCCGAGCCTAGAAGAGCTACAGTACCTACTACTCCTTGCGAACTACTTTGCTTCAACCTCGAAAGGTGAAGATCTTATTTTCTAAACTTCAATTTAGTTGCTCCAGAGCCCTAGAGTTAAGATGTTCGCGGTCCTTGAGTAACCAGCTTCGTGTTACAAAGCCAGTTTCCGCAACTGGAAACACGACGAATTTTCCCACAGTGAAAGACAGGCTTAATTATTTTGTTCAAAGATTGAGTGAAGTGACCAAAAGAGTAAAGCAATTAAAAAAAATTGTACGTGCAGTTCAATTTCCAAGTATATAAGTTTTTGATAAAATTATTCGCAATGAACAAAAAATTTTTTAATAACTCCTGCAACGGCGCAGCTTTCAAAGACCGAATCTTTGTATAGCTTCTTTATATATATACTCGCCCCTAGATAATGGGCGAAGAGCGAAGCTCTAAAGGTGAGAACTTCGTGTAAGTATTTTAACTTGGGCATGAGTATAATATTATGAGAAATGAGGAATATGCGCAGCCGCACATAAGCACGTGAGTCAGCATTTGTGTAATTTGCTTAAACCCAAAGATATACGCATGTCTTTTGCCAGTATAAATATTCTAAATACTCACTACTTAAGCCGTTATAACGTGTTAAATTATGTTATTTGTAGATCGGGAAAACGTGGCATTATATAGCTATATCATGGGTACGGAATCGTGCAATCGAATAATACTTAGATATAAGGTATAAGGTCGTAAGCGCCAAAAAAAAAAAAAAAAAAAAATATCGTTTTTTTTTTGGTGGCAAAAGATTTTTCATGCCGTCTAACATCGTTTGGGCATATCCGCAAAAAAAAAAATAATTTTTTGACGCTTACGACCTTATGGCATTAGTGACGCGATGTGATATCACCAATTTTTTCTTATCCTCAAATATCGGCATATATCTACCTATACATGAATTTTTGCAGTATAAATACAAACTAAATTATCCGCAAGCTACTGTTTAGACCGCGGTACGAATAACTTTGCATTATCGACCCGAAGGAATAGAAAGGTTCATTTTCCTACCGAGAAACGAAAAGGCACGTCCTTTCGTACCGCCCTGCGCGACCTACATATACCCTAATCGCCGGTTCTTATATATTCCTACGATATATAGGAGGCTAGTTCTATGTATAACTATAATGTCTATTTTTACACTCATATATACCTGTACATAAATTTACCATTCAAATTTACCTTATAAGGTGATGTGCAATATAGGTATTCGTGCTTTTCGATCGAATTTTAAAATCACGCTACGTAGGTACGGGAAGAATATTTATCCTTCGGGGTATCGTTCTGATTTTAATTTAACGAACAGCAAAAATTATTGAGCGATTCCTAGGAAAAAACAAAATTTCCATCTTTCACTCTTCGTCAATCCATATATTATTATGAAAACGATAACTCGAAGAATAAATTCATTCTGATAAATATTCTTCCCGTGGCGTGCTTTTTGAAGAAAAAAAAAAAAAAAAAAAAAAAAAAAAAAAAATTTCGTAGTGATTAATAATTTTATTTTTTTTTTGTTATTTTTTTTGCTTGTTATACGGAACTCACGCGACTAGTTCCCCGAAGAGTCGTATCTTCCTGTGGCAGGTGTCAAGGAGGGAGAGTCGGGAGGAGACGTTTGTAGTGCCTGTGGCCGAGGACGAGGAGTTGTGTACAGGGGTGGCTGGCGCCGAAGCCGAAGAATTCTCCAGTAGGGCGACAGCCCCCCGCGCAGGTGATCGCAGCATAATTGGTCTTTCTAATTCTGTTGTTGATACCGACTGCGATGAAGGCTCCAAACGATTTTCACTTATTCCAGTTAATTTTTCGCGCGTACTATGCACACAAAATAACCAAATCTTTCTTCGCTGCAGCACTATTTTTTTTTTTTTTTTTTTTTTTTTTACTTCTTCGTCTTAACTGACGTCACATATTCGCTTGCCACTTGCCCCCTAATATTTATATTAACTTCCTACTTTCTTCCATTCCTTCTACATAATATATTAGGTCTCATGATTTTTTATTATTATTATTATTTATTACAGGTCATAGAATGAAGTTTTTTTTTTTTTTTTTTTTTTTCTTCTACTATTTTAATTTCTTATACAATATTATAGCTTATTAAGGAAAATGTGTTTATTAATATTGTTTTGTTATACCTATACATGAACGACCGCGAGCTCGCGCGTCGTGGCGCGGACTCATCGCGATATCGCGGTCAATGACGCGACGCGGCGTGTTTTTAGACGCGGGACGCATCTGATTGCTATAGCATTGTCTCGAGGTTCGATGTGAAACAAAGCGCGGACTAAGGAATAAATTGAGCGTACGTATTAAAGAGAGATAGAGAGAGAGAGAGAGAGAGAGTGTGTACAAAAATAAAAAAATAATGATAATAAAAAAAATGAAAAAAAAGATTTAATTTGAATTTCATAAATGATTCGATATACATATATAGGCGTATAGTAAAAGCAACGGTTTTGGCAGTCGCGCTGTATGGTAAGGGAATATTATTTCGTGGAAAAGATCAATGGACCAGAACGCTTTTATAACTCGCAACGCGAAACATAGGAATGATCAAAGGCATAATTCAATGAGTTTCGTTGACGTTCGAAGATGTTGCTGTTTACTAAATTTACGTCAAATTCTAGACTTTAATAATATAACGTTTATATAGAGATGAAAAAACAAGAAAAAAAAAAAAAAAAAAAAAAAAAAATACATACATACATACATATTACATATATAGGCAAAAAATAAATAAAAAAAAACATTAATACAAATTTCTATAGTACGTCTTTTCCATTATACGGAAGTATACCTATATTACCTATATTTACTTATATACATTATATACGGAATGAAGACATTCCTAAATGATAATACGACAAGAACATCGTCGTTAGGATGTATATATTTATGTGTAGTATTTTATTGTACTAATACGAAAACATGTGGAAATGGGAATGTCAAATGAACGATAAGATTCTACCCAGAGACCCCCTTGCCCCACGGACTTTTTCCGGCTTGGTATACCCACTTCCGTTGACTTATATACAGTAATTACTGTACAGAGGGGGAAAAAAAAAAAAAAAAAAACAATCTTCGATTTCCTGTTCTCTTTTTTTCTTTTTTTTTCCTTTACATTCTTTTTTCTACTTATTTTCCGCAAAATCGCGATAACGCGCGGTAGCGAATACTGTATTTCTTATCATTTTTCTGCGGCACCGATAATTTTCGATAAAATATATATATATAGTCAATATATAATATTTCGACGATCGGCGGAAAAATATATCATTAATAAATAAAATTCAAATTTTTTTTTTTTTTTTTATTATTATTATTACACCACTTAGCGGCAAAATTCTGATTGCGGAATATTACGGGAAAAAAAAAGAAGAAGAAGAAGAAGAAGGAGAAGAATTTAAGCCATAGGTTAATTCAAACATATGTTTGAGTATACTGACAACAATCGAGTTGCCTAAGAATAAACTCCGCGTATATTATGAGTAGTAGCGTAACGGCATGGCATAGGCGGTGATCATCTCGCATTGGCAAGTGGCAAGTGGCAAGTGGCAAGTGGCAAGCGAATAAGTAAAATGAAAATAAATGAATATATGTATATAGATATAGGTATGTAATAAATATATAATGAGTATGTATCCGATTAGATATATATATATATTTCTTTTTCAGCTGATTGATATAGCAGCTTTTAATCAAATTTGAAGTTAAATTAAATAAATGTACATATATATAAATAATTGAATAAATATATGTATATTGGAAAACAAAAAATTTTGAATTTTATATATATACCTACATACAGTATAAGAACTTTCTCATACGCAAAAGGAGGGCAACTCTATATGACGTGGAATTTTTTTATTTTATATATATATATATATTTATATATATATATATTAGGGTGTTTCATTTTGAGGCAATATTTTTTTTTTCGATGGCATACCAGAGAATCTTATACTTTATAGAAAATAAAGAATTTTGCCGCCTGGTAAAAGGTTTTAGGTCTAATAGTGGCTTAGCTCATTCAAAAATTCGATTTCCCACCTAAATAACACAGGAAATTTTTTTTTTTTTTGTTTAATTGAATTTTTCGTTGTTAAAAATTTTTTTTTCGAAAAAACCTTCGTATAGCTTTTGAAGGAAATTAAATTCTCTACAAAAATGTCTCTGTGGTCGAAGACCGTACAACCAGTAGTTTCGGAGTTATAGCGCGTCAAACATGAACAATTTTTGCTATAACTCCGAAACTACTGGTTGTACGGTCTTCGACCATAGAGACATTTTTGTAGAGAATTTAATTTCCTTCAAAAGCTATATGAAGGTTTTTTCGAAAAAAAAAAATTTTAACAACGAAAAGTTCAATTAAACAAAAAAAAAAAAAAAAATTCCTGTGTTATTTAGGTGGGAAATCGAATTTTTGAATGAGCTAAGCCACTATTAGACCTAAAACCTTTTACCAGGCGGCAACATTTTCTATTTTTTATAAAGTATAAGATTCTCTGGTATGCCATCGAAAAAAACAAATATTGCCTAAAAATGAAACACCCTAATATATATATAAATATATATAATAAAAGGAAGAAAGGAAAACCAAAGAAGACGATATAAAAAAAAAAAAAAAAAAGAAAAAGAAAAATCGTATTGAATTAAGGTGATAATAATATAACAACTGATTTATAAGAAAATAGAAGAACTGCAGCAGCGCAGTCAGGGCGTTTCGTTTCTGGTGTCACACTCGCGACACCAAGTATATAATCCACAACTTTCCCTGGTCGGTATATAGCGCGGTGACAGACTTTCCTTCTACGCAGACAAAGACCGCTCGTAAACAACTGGCATAATCGTAGCACACACTTGAGACATATATGTATAAATATATAATGTGTAATAAAACGAGGATAAAAGAAAAAGAAAAAGAAAAAGAAAAAAAAAAAAAAAAAACAGAAAAATAATAAAAAGGGAAACTGAAACTGAAAATGACAACGCGGAGGGAATTTGTGCGGATCCGTCCTTATTTATTTTCTTCTTATTATTATTATTATTATTATTTATTCTTATCGTTGTATCCTCGTCGATTTTTCTTTACGATAATATAGTCACTAAAATTAAAAGTCTTACGACGACGCGTCGCGCACTAAAAGTCGTGATAATGTTTTCTCCCTCTCTGTTTCTATTTTTTTTTTTCTTTTTGTTTTTGGGTTTTTCTGTTTTTTGTTTTGTCGTCGAATCTGACGATGAAATAAAAAATCAACGAGGAGCACACTGCCGCCGACGATGGTCGTGGTGCTTGTGTTAAGAGTAGCTTAGTGGATCGCGCTGACTCGCATATCGTGGGGTTGGGCGTCAAGGCGGCAATGCGGCGTCGGTTGCGCCGCGACGCGTCGCGAGACTCGCGCGCGGGACGATGGATCAGCTGTTGGCGTTCGAGTTGGAGTCAGCTGACTGGGTCACTCCGGTTCTCTCCCCTAGAACCTCGGTTCTCCCGTTCTCCCGCCCTTCCGCCCTCGCTCTCGCTCTCTCTCTCTCTCTTTCCTTATCCTACTTTTCCTCCGTCTCCTCTTCTTCCTCCTCCTCTGCGACAATCGATATCTCCAACAGCGCGGCGGGTGATACTAGCTTTTTAGAATCTCCTGGTATACCCACAATGCAAAAGTCTCGATAGACTAACGAAATTTAATCGCGATATGATTTAAAAATTGAAAAGAAAACGCTAGATTGCAATACATCGAATCCATATATAATATCGCGTCACTAATGCCATAAAGTCGTAAGCGCCAAAAAAAAAAAAAAAAAAAAAAATTTCGTGTTTTTGGTGGCAAAATCTTTTTCATGCAATATAACATCATTTCGGCATATCCGGTAAAAAAATATTTTTTTGGCGTTTACGACCTTATGGCATTAGTGACGCGATATAATATGTAAAAGAATTGAACAATTGTTTAATAATATATAATATTTTGTACGTGCACAGAAAAAAAGGTTAACTTGAGCCAAGAAAATTATTATTCTTGATTCAAGATAATTTTGCGGTACAAAAATGAAGACCGAAATTTTCTCGGATCAAATCAAAAATTTCGGTCTTCATTTTTGGACCGCAAAATTATCTTGAATCAAGTCAACCTTTTTTTCTGTGTGATTAATAATTTTTTCTTTATAAATAAAATAACATAAATTAATGTATATATATTTTAGTTAATTAATTTCGGTTGACCTACGTTACGGGTCTCTCGCGCTATACGTACTACATATGTCGGAGTTGTTATATAGTTAATAAAGCTTTTGAAAAGATGAAATATTTCATAACGTTAAATCTGTACAGCTAAAAAGTTGACATTGCGTGACCCTCGCCCGGAGTTTACGTCACGCACAGGTCGCGGAGAGGTCATTCGCAAAGTCAACTTTTGCAAAGCTATATACTATCGCAGCTAGAGTTTTATAGCGACGAGCCGACACGTGACTAAAGGAAAACCCATTTGGTATCGTATAGAGAAAAATATTTCGATAAAACTTTGATATATATATCTATATATATTTTATAGAATAAAAGAGACGTTTTTAATAGCCAGCTATAAGACACGTACCTTATACTCGTAACATTAAGAAATTGGAAAGAGGAAACGATATAGACGTATAGAGTAGAACAGCTGGTGTTCTCGACCTCCGACGCAATCGCATTACGTAACCTTTAGCGAAGATACGAAATCTTTCGAGCCGGGTTCGTAGAGTTCCGAATTTTACAGTTTATGAACGGTTAGAAAAATTTTGAAAAGACCGCAAATCCCCGAAAGTCCAAAAATCCGTAAATTTCGATTTTATACTTATCAGTATATGAATTTTATTTATACTTCAATCGATATAAAAAAAAAAAATAAATAAAAAATATATAAACAAACATAAATAAAATATATGATAGGATTTTGAAAATTTTATTTTCAATAAGTAAATTTCGAAACGAGTAATTCGTCCGCACTTATTAATATTTCGATACGATCAATACAACCCGATTTATTAAACACTGAAAGAATACATGCCTGAATTTCAAGATTTGGAGGCTATGCCTTTCGGATATTTAGATTTCGGAATTTTTGAACCTCCATGCTCTCATTTCAAAGTTTATTTTAAATCGATTATGTATAGATTTTCGGAGAAATATATCCTTTCTGAAAACTGCGATTCGTTAATATTGAAATTCGAAATTTTTATCGTTCGGAGTTTAAAAATTCAGAACCTCATCCCGACTCCAAATCTTTTAGATCGTAATAATTCAGTAATTTTAACGTATAGAGTAATTTTTTCAATTCTGAAACCTTTTCTGTCTTTTATATCGGGGAAAAAATTTAATTAAAACTTTTATTGCGGTTCAATATCACCGTTTAAGTGTGCCGGATATAATGCCGCGGTTTTTCACTTCATACCACTTCCGTCAGTTCAAATCTGAATCGCAAGAGTTTTCTAAGCGATAAGAAATAACGAATGTAGTATAACACAAGTTAGAACAGTTTATAAGATACGTATAGGTGTGTATATATATATATATTAGACTGTTTCAAAAAAAGCGATTATTTTATTTTTCTCAAAGAACATTGAAAAATCGTTAGAGTATGTCTAAACAAAGACCCCGTTCAAATGTGAGCCCTTAATATTAATATTTAGAGGTGGCGCTTTTCATTTTTCTATTTCCATTTAAATAACATGGGAAAAATTTTTTCTGAACTTTCGAATTTTACTACTCAGAAACGAACTACCTTACAATAATAACTAAGATAGCTGTTTGTAGGAAATTTGACGCTCTATAAGAAAGGTCTGAATGAAAATTTGCATGAGGCGAGCCGTTTCGGAGTTATCAAGCCTCAACCATTGAACTGTTCAAAATTAAAATCAAAATTAAAATTAAATTGAAATGAATTATTGATGCATTGTAAATAAAATTTATGATGAAATTTCATCATTTATTTGTGATATACCCGTATTTTTGATTATTGATCAAAAAAATCAATCACTTATTGTTGATTAATAAAATTTTTTGATCAACATTGAATTGAAAATTTATGGATATTGGTTTTAAAGTTGATAATAGTGGGTATTTAAGTTATATGAGTCGATTTTTTCGCGTATAAGTAGAAATTATCATTATTTTGAACAGTTCAATGGTTGAGGCTTGATAATTCCGAAACGGCTCGCCTCACGCAAATTTTCATTCAAACCTTTTTTATAGAGCGTCAAATTTGCTACAAAAAGCTATCTTAGTTATTATTGTAAGATAGTTCGTTTCTGAGTAATAGAATTCGGAAGTTCAGAAAAAAAAATTTCCATGTTATTTAAATGGAAATGGAAAAATGAAAAGCGCCACCTCTAAATATTAATATTAAGGGCTCACATTTGAACAGGGTCTTTGTTTAGACATACTCTGACGATTTTTCAATGTTCTTTGAAAATTTTTTTTTTTTTAAACAGTCTAATATATATATATGCACAGCTTGTGAATAACGACGGTCTTAGAAATACGCAATAAAGTAGTTATCATTTTTTTTTTTTTTTTTTTTTTTCTCCCCTATGTTATTTATTCCGGACAAACTGATAAAATAATGAAAACCGTGTACAGTATACACATAGGTATAACAGAGCAGCGCGCGTGTTCCCTCAGGAACAATTTACAGCATTCTACAACGCGATGCAACGAAAAAAAAAAAAAAAAAAAAAAAAATAGTATAATAATAATAACGAAAAAAAGAAAAAAAGACAAAAGGGTGGAAAAATAGCGCCGATTTGCAAACGATGGAGGGGCGAAGTTGAGCTCGGGAAAAATCAAGGGGGGGACGGACGAGGAGTACTAAATTGGCTATAAGGATGGCACGAGTAGTATAGTGGAAGCTGGCGCCAGTAGTTCGCTCTTGGTGGGCTGCGGCGGAGGATTGTGCTCCGGGTCGATCGATGGACCGGCGCCTAGGCGACGCGACTCCTAGGTGGACCGACGAGACTGGAGCAAGCACCGACGGCGTTGTTTGCGTTTGTTTACACCACCCCTACCCCTTACCTCTAGTACCAACATCCCTTCCAGTGCGGGATGCGTCGTCGGGGTAGTTTCGACGCCCTATTGCCTTCTCGCCCCCTCTTCTCTTCTCTTTCTCTTTACCTTGTTTCATATCCTTTATTTTCTTTATTCGATGTACTACGTTTGCGCGTCGGTTCATCCCCTGTACATCAACAATATATTTCCCCTTTTTGCTACGCGTCTATATGTACTGTAACCCCTAGCTTCATCTCCGTCTTTCTATTCCTATTCTTCTTCTTTCATGAAATAACGCGCGGGGTAGTAAGGTATGATTAACGTACGTCTAGATGTTTGAGCGTTGTAATATACCTATAGCTCTTCTTTTTATTTTATACATATATATATATCTACTATATATCTATACTACACACAATCGCGTATAAAGCGATATTTCACCGTTTAACAGGACCGTGTTTAAAGCGAAATGTGAATTCGAAATCGAGATCGAAGTGATTTATAGAGATGAGTTTCACACGCGGCTTTTGTACCTGCGGTAGATAATTTTTTTTTTTTTTCCCTTTGTTTCAAAACCAATATTTCTTTCTTCCTCTCAGTTTTTTTTTTTTTTTTTCTTCTTTTTTTTTCTCAATTCATATAAAGCCACGAGGTTAATCCTTCTGAGAAAAAATATCTGCAAAAAGAAGAAGAAAAAAAAAAAAAAAAAATGTTGGACATAGGGTGCAAAGAAAAAAAAAAAGAAAAGATCAATGTATAAAATATTAATGTAAATTTTTGTCCTTTTTCTTTTTTTTTTTTCGTTTAGGTAACCATCATCGGCGAAAGTTAATAATTATCCGTAAGAAATTATTGACCAACAATCTAAGTATACTACCTTGTATGAAGTTTCGTTATGCATATCGATGCGAGCTTGAGGGTTTCTTCTATATGTTTGGATTTGGCACTTTAATAAAGTAGAGGTGAAAATAAATTTGTAATTACCCGTTAGGGTCGTAATTCGTTCATCCATTCGTAAATTCATCAGAAATTGTCTCGATCATATAATAGTGTGAGAATTGGAGAAAATAGAACTAGACGTAACACTTGAATGATCGACTAATCATATCGCGTCACTAATGCCATAAGGTCGTAAGCGCCAAAAAAAAAAATTTCGTGTTTTTGGTGGCAAAATCTTTTTCGTGCCATATAACATCGTTTGAGCATATCCGCAAAAAAAATAATTTTTTGGCGCTTACGACTTTATGGCATTAGTGACGCGATATAGGTCCATATAACTATGTATTTATATACAACGTAATTCGGGATCATGCATGAGAGAAGCTATAATACCGTACTATGACACAAATTGTTTAAATTCCTTGTTGTCATATTGATCGTCTATAATTAATCACTATCAAAGATTAGATTAGCAATTTCGAATATAATACAAAATTAATTTAACAACCGGAGTTTGAATAGGTGTTTCTTTTTTTTTTTTTTGTTTTTTTCAAACAAAAATTGACCGTAAAGATAAAAAAATCACAATGAATTTTATAAACCACGGGATTGTTTATAAACAATATTTTCATAAAATAAAATTAAACCCGATTAATATATTTACTGACGTCACATAATCAATCAGGTCGAAAATCTGTATAGTGGTCCATTAAATAAATTTCAAATACAGGAGAACACATGTGTGTACCTAATACTTAGGTATCTAATGAATTATGAATATTAATAAATATTCCGATTTATATGTATTATGATTATATATATCACCTAATTTATTATTACATATATGTATGTATATTAGGGTGTGCAAAAGAAAAAAAAAAAAAAATTCTAACGCACATCAACATTCCGGTAGAGCATCTTAAATAGAATATCTCAGCCAAATATGAGCTCTTAATATTGATATTTAGAACTGCCTAATTTCGTTACTAATTTTAGTGACTAATTTTAGTTATTAAAATAGACAGTTCTAAATATCAATATTAAGAGCTCATATTTGGCTGAGATGTTCTATTTGAGATGCTCTACCGAAATTTTGATGCGTGGTTGAAAAATAAATTGTTTTTCCCATAGTCGTATGACTCTATGACGCTACGACTCAATGTTTATAGGCGAATATCTCTTAATCGGTGAGAGTTAGGAAAATTCTATCTCAGTACTTTTTTGTAGAGCGTGAAATTTCCTATAAGAATCTGTATACAGATAGTTTCTCAATCAAGCCGGTTACGAGATAAAACAATTCGAAAATTTTCCGATTTTTTTTTTTTCACGTGTTATTCAAATCAAAAATGGGAAAACTGAGTTAGGCAGTTCTAAATATCAATATTAAGAGATCATATTTGGCTGAGATATTCTATTTGTGATGCTCTACCGGAATGTTGGTGTGCGTTTGAATTTTTTTTTTTTTTTGCACACCCTAATGTATATAGGTATAATATTTAAATATATATACATTTTTGTGTATAATCAATAAATAAAATATATTCACGATATAGTTATATAGAAAGTTATACAATTTTGAAAATCGCTCTATATATCTGTATATATACGCCTCTATAATGAAGCCTGCAGATCGGAGTCTGCAGACAATACCGCGTGGATATAGACACACACACATACGCACACAGATGAATTAACACTTCGAGTATATATATATATATATATATATATATATATATATTATATATATATAGATACGCGGGTACATAACGCGCCTAAGTTCAAGGTTCGTGATAATATTGAACTTAGTTAGACCACCTGCTGAAAAGACCTTTGTACAAAAGACGCCTGTTCTATACTGTCCTGCACCGCCAAAGGAGCTCCAATCCCAGTTCTACCCCTCAGGGTTCGCGTGAATATACACGAAATGAACTTACGTCACGATTACGCTGCGCCTTTTTTCTTTCTTTATCTTTTTGTTTTTTTTTTTTTTTTTTCTTGTTTCTTTTTTCTTCTATTTTTTCATTTATTTTGTCAAAACATATATGAATGACAACGCGCGTGTCGCGGCGCTGTTTATCTCTGACTCATTGCCATATAGATGAGAAGCGGGGATTCCCTACGCGCGGTACGGTAGAAAGACTGCAGGTGTTGAAACCTTTTAAAAATACACCCGCGCGCACGCTTCTTCATATCTGTGCAGTGGACCGACTGTACAGGATAATTGATGTTTAACGTGCCATATACTTATATATTTATATAAATGAATTTGAAATGACCGCTGAATTTCTTTGACCGTATATAAATTTAATGAACCATTATTAATACTTTCCGAGCTACGGAATATTTTATTCGACAAATCGCATTCGCATATACATGCTGGCACCGCTCAACTTCCACTCATGACATTTTTTTTTTGGTACACAAGGTAAATTTTTTTAGTCTTAAAATTCCGCACAAGGAATCTAAGTAGTATCCTAAAACCTATATTTACCGCTCAATCTGAATCACCCAGTATACATTTTATGTACCTAATATTATACAGGTATCAATCCACCAGAAAATTTTATGCCGGTTTTATCTTTTTATTTTTATTATTATTATTATTATCATTGTCATCGTTATCATTTACCTTCAAACGTATCGATTTTATATATATATACACACCTACCTACCCCTACACGCACGGGTATCAGAACCACTTACCCATATACGCAAGACGAGATAGATATATGTATATTAGACTGTTTCAAAAAAAGCGATTATTTTATTTTTCTCAAAGAACATTGAAAAATCGTCAGAGTATGTCTAAACAAAGACCCTGTTCAAATGTGAGCCCTTAATATTAATATTTAGAGGTGGCGCTTTTCAATTTTCTATTTCCGTTTAAATAACATGGGAAAAATTTTTTCTGAACTTTCGAATTTTATTACTCAGAAACGAACTACCTTACAATAATAACTAAGATAGCTTTTTGTAGGAAATTTGACGCTCTATAAGAAAGGTCTGAATGAAAATTTGCGTGAGGCGAGCCGTTTCGGAGTTATCAAGCCTCAACCATTGAACTGTTCAAAATTAAAATCAAAATTAAAATTAAATTGAAATGAATTATTGATGCATTGTAAATAAAATTTATGATGAAATTTCATCATTTATTTGTGATATACCCGTATTTTTGATTATTGATCAAAAAAATCAATCACTTATTGTTGATTAATAAAATTTTTTGATCAACATTGAATTGAAAATTTATGGATATTGGTTTTAAAGTTGATAATAGTGGGTATTTAAGTTAGATAAGTCGATTTTGTCGCGTATAAGTAGAAATTATCATTATTTTGAACAGTTCAATGGTTGAGGCTTGATAACTCCGAAACGGCTCGCCTCACGCAAATTTTCATTCAAACCTTTTTTATAGAGCGTCAAATTTGCTACAAAAAGCTATCTTAGTTATTATTGTAAGATAGTTCGTTTCTGAGTAATAAAATTCGGAAGTTCAGAAAAAAATTTTCCCATGTTATTTAAATGGAAATAGAAAAATGAAAAGCGCCACCTCTAAATATTAATATTAAGGGCTCACATTTGAACAGGGTCTTTGTTTAGACATACTCTGACGATTTTTCAATGTTCTTTGAAATTTTTTTTTTTTTTTTGAAACAGTCTAATGTATATACCTACACAGAAAGGAAGGTTGACTTGATTCAAGATAATTTTGCGGTCCAAAAAATGAAGACCGAAATTTTCTCGGATCAAATCAAAAATTTTCTCGAACCAAGAAAATTTTCCAAATTTTCTTGGTTCGAGAAAAATTTTTGATTTGATCCGAGAAAATTTCGGTCTTCATTTTTGGACCGCAAAATTATCTTGAATCAAGAATAATAATTTTCTTGGCTAAAGTTAACCTTTTTTTTCTGTGTATACGCACACACGTTACGGAGTGTCTCGATATCTCCGCGCGTCTCTCTCGCATCAATATATATATATATAGGCTGAACTTTCTACTTTTTGCTTACATTCGTTCTAAAGTGAGAGCTGACGTCAGACCGCGTCGTTTGCTCTTCCAGGAATTAGTTATTCAAGGACGTAAAAGTTAGCGCGGGGGTGTTAGATATCCCGCGAAAGGTATACCTATATAGGTATAGGTATAGCTTAATATACATCTATATGTATAATATATACCTACTCGACTGCGACACTTTATACGAACCCCTCTTCTACTGCACGATTTAACTTTTCTTTTCTCCTCTTTACTTTCCCCTATTTTTCACTTTACGAAAAAAAAAAAAGAAAAAAAAAAAAAAAAAGAAAAGAAAGAAAAGAACGCGTCCCGACGCCTATATTAAAGATTTAAAATATATGTATTGTAGAATATAGGTAGGTATATGAAACGACGGTATTAACTAACCTGCAAAAACATGTGACGGTGTCCTCGACGTCCAATGCTAACGAAGTGTCGATCGTTGAGTATTTTAATACTTTTCTACTCCCGAGACCAAACATTGGTAAATAACTAAATAAGGAAATAAGGAAAAGTAACAACAACAGTACTTATTTCACTGTATATAAACAACACGAACAATGAATATCATATGTTATATAACTCGCTTTCCAGAATTCTTAACTTATTCGTCTTATTTTATTTTTTATTATCACAATACTATATAAGTATGTTGAATTTTTCCAATTTAAGAGTTGGGACTTATAGGACCCACTGAGAAGACTGTGCGCGGGTCGTCTAGGGACCACCGCAGTTCTACCCAGCGTTGAACTCACTCATTCGCTTGCTCACTCACTCACTCACTCACTCACTCTCTCCGTGATCAACGAGAGAGAGAGAGAGAGAGAGAGAGAGCCAAAGCGAGAGGGGCTTCTCGGTGGTTTAACTTACGTTAGAGGTAGGTAGGTAGGTAAGGAGAGGAGAGTTCTACCTTGTAGCAAATGCAATTACACCAGCAAAACCTTCCAACAGTTACGAAGCACGAAGCCAAACAAGTTCTTCACATATATTATATACCTATATATCGTACTACTATATACCTAGCTTTGTTAGTAGACGTACTTTTATACTATTATATACGCGAACTTTTTTTTTTATTTTTATTTTTTATTTTTTTTTTATCACAGCATCTTCCCGCGGGCTCGTAGCTGATCTTATTTCTGATTTCCTTTCCTTAGTCTTCATATGTTTTCTATGACCATCAAACTTTAACGTCTGCAGCTTGCATGCATATATAACTGATTCTATCTTCCTTTCTCTTTTACAGTGTAGGTAGACGCATTTACTATTATAGATACCCATATGAGTCTATCTATTTATATATATTTATACATATAGGTATATATGGTCATTAGCTGGGGGTTAGGTGATTCAAAATTAGCAGTGGTGAAATAATATAATAATAAAATAATATAATAGGAGATTATATATAATGTATTTATTGAAAAAAAAAAAAAAAAAATTGTAAATATTTAAGATCTATGTAAAATTTGTTACTTATCTTTTTTGTTTTTTTCTTTCTTTTATTCAATATACTATATAAAGGAGGGAGAATTGAGTGAAAGATATAACCGTATATGTAGTATAGTATACGATTCTTTTTTACTTTTTTTTTTCTCTCTTTTTTTTTCCCCCATATATATATATATATGTATTCTTCGAAACAATAATAATCGAGAGGATCAGTTGTTGTCATTTTATTATCGAAAAGAAGATACTTCGTATACATATATGTATACCTATATCGTATTTTTTAGAATCGATAAAAATTTACCGTGTACTATTTTGTGTAAAGCTATATAAACCCGAGTAGGTATACCTACGTCACGTCCGGGAACTCCGATAATGTCATCGGTGAGAAATAAACGGGTCTATCATGATATTTACCAAAATTACAAACACAACTCTATATATAAACGTGGGTGTAGACTGAACGGACGTGACATTACGCAAAAATAAAAATGACGACGCCACACTATATGTATACTACTATATCATGTATAATATATGATCTGCGAATGTCACGCATATTATATATATATATATATATATATATATATATATATATATATATATATAGCTACTATAAAATATTATAGAGATTTCGACAGTTCTTGTTTCTCATTTAACTTTTTTGTGCAATTATTCGCCTTAATTGCGATGAATTAATGAATGAATGAATTAATGAATTAATTAATCAATTAAAATCTATCTAAGAGCGAATTAGAATTAAGTGTGTACAGTGAAATTTAAATTCTCCTTAAAGTTCGCAATAGCTGCGGATGTTTTCTTTTTTTTTTTTTTTTTTTTTTTCTCTTCATACTAAAAACATAAGCGTAGTTTTTTTTTTTTTTTTTTTTTCAACGGATCAAGGATTTAACGCAGAGTAGAAACTAATTCTTACGTCAGATGTGTAGCTATATAGCTGCGGCAGGGAAGTTCGTAAGATAAATTCAGGAAATTGTTGACAAGAATAGTTTGAACAACAACTAGATATGAGCGAACAGAGGAATTTGTTTACCGTCCATTTGTTTCGTCATTTTCTGTTTTTTTTCCCCTTCCTTCCTTTTTTTTTTTTTTTTTTTTTTTATTATAGGTACCTAAATTTATTCAACAAATTTCATTAACAAGAGAGAGAAAGAGAAAACCACGACGCAGAAAATGACGACAACAATTGAATGGACCTCCGCGATTTTCACACGATAAATGTTTTTTTTTTTTTTTTTTTTCCTCTGTACGTCAAACTGACAAGGTCTGAGTTGTCATAATTACGGATTTATCCTCGTACTACACAACAGCGCAGAGTAATGTCTAATTGCGCGGCGAGATTTTCGTGACTCATTCAATGAGCAATTAGTAAATCTGGTGTAAAACCCTATAAGCTATGATTATTTTAAGGTACGATGTTGCAAGATAAACGAAAAATAAGATAAAAATAAAAATACTATACCTAATCAACGGATTAATTGACAAGACTTTGAATTGTCGAACTTTTAACTAATTCTAGGATTTAAGTATTAAAGAATAATAAAAATTTCAGATGCCTCCTAAAAGCTTTGGAAACTAAAGTTTCTATATAGGTATACCTATATAAAAGGTGAAAACTTTTCTTAGCACATTTCTCTTCATCAAATTACCACGCGTATTGTTGATTAGGTTTCTTTGTATGTATCCCCGCTTCTATTCGAATGACTCGATAATTCGCGTAATCGAAAACCCAAAGAAACTATAGAGAATTAAAAATACTAAATAAATAAATAAGTACACTGTAAAAAATGTGGTGTTGAATTTAACACCAATTCAACACAGCTCACAGATTCTATAGTGGTCCACCCCGTTCTGTGTGACCTGCTAGTGCTAGTAACACTGTACGGTGTATGTGGTCAACTATATTATCGAAATGGTGCTGATCGTAACACCACAGATTTAACCACTAACACCAGGTAAAATCAACACGGCTCATTTTTTACAGTGTAAAACGTTGCAATATCTCAGTCTTTTTTCTTCCATCGCAACCGCGAGGTTCCTCTATCAACTCTCTACCGCAAGGAAATGACAAGATTTGGGATACTGTTTGTATTTGTTCGACCCGGGGAAATATCCCCGATCCCCGAAAGAGATTCTCGAAAAGATTCCAACGACACGCGAGGCAATTTTACGAAGCGTATAGGATTTTTCCCCGATATACTCCCGCTCGCCATAAGTTTTATCTTGAAAGACCGATCTCGATGCATCTATCAAGGGGTTATTTTTGGACGAGAATTCGATCTGTATATCATTTATTTGAAATTTTTCTTACTTCAAAATTCTTATGTACACATTACATACTATACATAGGTTCTCGTATATAGAGTATAGAGTATATGTTACAATTAAAGACCTTGGATGTATATAAAAAAAAAAAAAAAACATACGGAATGTTAAATACCAACGAAAACAACGTGACGTGGATCATAAGCTGCAAAACGACGATTCGTTGTAAATGATTCTGTACAATGTACATAAACTTGGCATGAAATCAACCGGTACGAAACGTATATAAGTAGTAACTAATATTAGAAAGAGATGGAAAAGACTGTACGGCAGAAGGATTTATAGGTGAAATTTTTTTTTTTCTTTGGCACGCGAGCTAAAATAGTAATTCCTTCAATTTATTCAAACATCGAAAGAATCAGATTGCATAATCGTAACGAGCTACGCGGTAGTTATACTTATAACAAATCGATGTTGAATATTTTCATACGGATTTTGTTACATTTAAAAAAAAAAAAAAAAAAAAAAAAGGATTAATAATAATTATATAATAAAATAACGCAGATAATTTTTTTTTTTTTTTTTTTTTCTTCTAAAAGTGCAACACGAAACGTTTGTCGTTGAATTACACGAAGCGTAGGTATATCGGTCTGCATGCAGACAAGAAATATCAGAGATAGTGCGTATATAAAAAAAGTTCGAAGGTTAGACCGATTGCTTGCGGTTTCTTATCCACGCGTGGCTGCTTGTGCACAGTGTAGTATATGTACTTGATTCGTATAAGCCTCGGCCTAGTGTAGCCAGAATATAATAATGCATCTAGAGAAACTGTCCATCACGGTCGTTAATAAATAATAACGGACCTTAAGACAATTTACCGTTTTACCATGATTCACTATAAGCTAGGAGGGCAAGAGAACGTTGGCTGCTGCACCGTTCCGTAACAACCGCTTGTTACAACCGCTTCCTGCAGTAGTCGGGTAATCCAGATTTTTCTAGGTACGTCGAGTATACGCACGTACGTACGTACGTCGGATTTATCTGTATATGTATACTGACTAAATCACACTAATGTCATAAGGTCGTAAGCGCCAAAATAAAAAATTTCGTGTTTTTGGTGGCAAAATCTTTTTCGTGTCATATAACATCCTTTGGGCATATCCGCAAAAAAAAATAATTTTTTGACGCTTACGACCTTATGGCATTAGTGACGCGACTATATAACGCGTATGACGAGCGAACCTCTATACATTATAGGTAAATGTGTATGCGTATACTATACAGGTATAGGAGTAGTGTACCATGTTTCAGATTTTTCGGAGTTATACTGCAATAGGAAAAAAAAAAAAAAAAAAAAAAAAAAAAAAAAAAAAATTGACCGCGAAATGTTGCAAATCGTGTTTCATTAAATTAATGGAAAAATTCCCTGGGCTTTAGGCTATATTTTTTTTCGTATATATTTGGAGATGTCGTGGCTATAATGGGAACATTGAAATTCAAAAATGATTAAATTAAGGACCATACCCTGATATATATATAAACACGCATGGAAATATATATTATATTTATATAATATGTAAAATTTTCCGGATATTAGAAGAAAACTACTTTTTGACAAGAAATATAGGTATATTTAGTATACTCATATTTGTTTATTTTACCCGCGTCCAACGATAGACGTGATTCACCGCGGTGGTAATCGCAACCCGCACAGGGTTTGCTTAAGCGACGTGAGTGAGTCACACTTCGTTCTTTTGGTGTGTGTGAGTCTGTGCTCGGTAAAAGTAGGTTTGATCGTGTCAGTGAAGTATATACACACACATATATATATATATCGCGTCACTAATGTCATAAGGTCGTAAGCGCCAAGAAAAAAAAAAAAAAATTTCGTGTTTTTGGTGGCAAAATCTTTTTCGTGTGATATAACATTGTTTGGGCATATACGCAAAAAAAAAAAATTTTTTTGGCGCTTACGACCTTATGGCATTAGTGACGCGATATAATATAAGTGTAAAGTTAACGTTGCTGCGATACGATGTTATTATTTTACCTCAATATTATATTGTAAATAGCTACATACTGTATATTGACAATTCACATTCACATATAATATATTCGCGTTATTGTGTAATAAAAATTATACGCGCGTGCGATATATTATATATATACATTTATATATGTTCGACCTGTGATAACGAATGTAAAATCAATTTACAATACCTATACAAAATATTACTGCGGGTGAAAATAAATTCAGCGTAAACGTATATTTATTTTATTTTTTATTTTTATCTTTATAGTATACTACTACGTCTTTCTATAAGCGATAAAGAAAGTGAAAGAGAATATCCTCATAGGATATTATCTAACGCTAAACCGTAAAGACAATCCCTGGGCTTTATACTAATCTACCTATATCGTTTGTAATCGTACTGAAAATAATGGAGAGAATAATTTATCGAGTTACGAAGAAAGAGATAGATATGAACGATATATACCTACATACGTGTTTCAATCATGTATAATTAATATACGTTTCTGTACCTTGTTCGCAGTATACTATTTCATAAATTTGTATATAATTAAATATCTTCAAATGGATGTACCTTATAAACTAGATTTATTATTTATAACAAGAGTCGAAGGTTGAGGATAAACGATTATGAAAAAAAAAAAAAAAAAAAAAAAAAAAAAATACCGCGTGACATAACATATATATCTGATGTGTTTATGCGATGTTTTGCGATTATGTAAAAATATACGTCGATACAGTATAGAGTTATAAAAAGTTTTGCCAATTGAATAATAATAATAATAATAATAATAATAATAATAATAATGATAATGATAACAATAATAACAAGCCCATATTACATTAGATTTTTATATTAGCTATGAATTTTATTTCTTTCACAGTAATGCAAATGTAACGACAGTTATTAACGCAGTGACGAATACAATTGTGTGAAAAATGATATACTATATATATATGTATGTCTCTAGGTACATACATATACCCTACCTAATAACGTCGTAGGCTTTGCAGAAAATTAGCTAAACAAGCGTTTGGAATTAGAGCACAAAGCACCTCATTATACCCTCTCGCTACGTCACTCTTATTCCCCGACACCCCTAATACCACCGCACTGCCGGGCAAAGGTATCATTTTCATTAATTCCGTTTCTCAACGACCACCACGCGTGAAAATATAGTATAATATATGTATGTATATGAAAGTAAATAATGAGGTATGGATTTTAATGCATAACAATGCATACAGTCACGGACTGATGTAAACGTGAATATTAAAACTTTTCGCAAACGTGTGCCTGTAAGTTTATAAACTTATAATTATCGACATCCTGTGTATAGGTATGTATGTACTTGTACCAACTAGCAACGTGGCTGTAGATAAACGTCATGATCGTATATACATAGTATATGTATGTATAATATATTATATACTTTATGAATACTTCACCTCGATGAAATTACGATTTCATGATATTAGAATTGCAAATATATGTATAGTTGTTTTTTTCGTTCTTTTTTCGTTCCTTGTCTACTTGTGCAGTACTAGTAAAGTTTTAAGAATAAATCTTGGTACATAACAACGATGAGGCCAGTTGTAAAAACAAAAAAAAAAAAAAAAAAAAAAAATTGAACTTTGGTTCATACACCGTTGATCAAATATTAATTATTATTATTATTATTAAAGTAGTAATACTAGATTGAGCGTAAAAATTTTTTTTTAGCTAACATTCTTTCGGTTTTGAAATTTCTATGACAACGCATTTATGAATCGTTAAATTATCGGTTTTTTTTTTTAACTTTAATGATAAGATGATAAATAAATTGTAATAAATTTTAAATAATATATTGTAGTGTGAAAAATTGACTAATTTATTATAATGACTAAGTAAACGCGAGGTACCTAGTACTATATTAAAACGCGCTAGGTAACCTCTATCGTACGATAGCGATTTATGAACGGTGTTAATATTGTTTTAAAAAACTTACCCCATAAACCAGTCCACGGTATCGCGGAGATATTCGGGTAACCTATCCAGCTTGGATGATTTTTTGGTAGTTCACCGCCGTTGAAGTAAATTAAACCAAAATATCCTTCGACTAGCACTTGCACCACAATCTCATGAAATCTAACATGGCGAAGGTCTATTGTCACCTGTTCCCGTCATGCCCCACTTGCCGTTAAAATAACCCTGTTTATTTAAACTAAACGTTAATTTGACTATAATTAAACAACGGATTTATTATTTCACAACTATGTAAAGAGTTGTAATTTATTAACTTAATCTGATACTTGGTTAAACTCGAATACAACACCTGACGCAACGAAACCAACCTCATAACACAGCTGATCTAACGTTTCTCCTCGTATTCTTCATTCGGTAGTTCATAAATTCGACACTGGCAGCACTTGACCCCAACCTCAATCGACTGTCGGTAACTTGAGGTAAAACTCAGCCGATAAAATCAAACATACTTTGTTTATTTCGGCGGTTAATTTAAAAAAAAAAAAAAAAAAAAATATTATGTATGCATTAAACTGTATGATTATTTAAATAAAATATGTTATATTATTATCCCCTACAATTGTATTCTTGTTCTTTCTTTTCATTGAATGTTATATTTTAATGTATTATGTTATAAATTAAATGAATTTTACTATATCTAAGATAATAAATATCCAATTATTAAATTCAGATTATGAGTTTTAAATTTCATTGAAGAAAATAAGAGAAACTGTTTTATTTATTCAAACGAGTTGGTAACAATTATATACAATATTAGATGGTGCTTCAAATTCAACAGAAATAATAGATTTTCGATTCGTTTATGTTACGCGAAAGTTATATTAGTCTAGTGTTTATCCAAAGCAAGAGTTAGCAGTTCGTTCATCGAGCTTAACAAGGTCCGTGGATCGTCAATTAAGCCAGCCCCGACCATAGCATTAGCGAATAACTGAAATGATGGAATATAATTTGAATTTAGAATGTCGTTTTTATGTAAAAAATAATTTCTTTGAAGTAAAATGGTATTATACCTGCTGTGTGACTAGATCTGCTAATTTTGTATCCGAGGTAGTCAATTGAGAGAGTTTCTTTATTATTGGATGCTTGGGATTTATCTCTAGACGAGGTTGTAGTAGCGTAAATCGTGATTCGTTGTTTAACTGGTGACTCTGAGTACGAATAAAATGCCTAGCTGCAGCCATATCTTCAACGGTTACGACGCAAGGATGTGATTCAAGACGGTTTGTTATTTTTACATTGAAAGCTTTACCAGTCAATGTCTTTTCTAAGTAAGAAACTAGTCTGTCTGCTTCGGATTTGTCCAAACCACCTGTAAAACAATTATAAAAAATTTAGTTCTCCAGTTTAAATTAACGAATTTGAATAATATGAACGATTAAGTCTGAAAAAAAAAACAAAAAAAACAAAAAAAAAACAAGAAAGGTTCAATATCCGAATTATTTCTCATGTGAATTTCGTTCCCGTACCAAATTCGGGTACGTTCTCATCTTCCTTGTTATGTCTCATTTCTTTTTCGACCGAAGTCATTGGATGAGTGTTGAATGCTCCTAGCTGCATCAAAACAAGCTCGTCGTATGGTTCGTAGCAGAAAAGTACTTCCACATTACGTTTTTTCATAGCTTCGTAGTACGGCGATTGTTCGGCTAAAGCGCGGCTGTAAATATCAGATTTTTAAGATACAAGAACCTTTGAGATGCGAGAAAGAAAAAAAAAAAAAAAAAAAAAATCGCTTTTTAATTCTCACTACCGACCTGGGTGCTGCTAAATAATATACATCTCTCTGTCCTGGAATTAGACGAGTTAGATATTGTGGAATGCTGACTAATTCTCCAGGCTTTGAAGTAGACGATTCAAATCTCAATAGTTTCGAAACTTCTTCCTGTAATAAAACAGAATGAGAATATAATTGGATAATAATTTTTACTAGATTTCTATTTTATTAAAATAAACTATGAAAATATTACTTTTTCTTGCTGATCGTGACTGGTGACTATACCCTCCTTTAAAAAGAGTCCATAATCTTTATAAAATCTTTCATACTCTTCCGATTGTTTGGTGGATCGGTCATACAGGAATCTTAGAATACGTGAGGTGAGAACGGTTCGTAGTTTTCTGAGAAAAAAAAAAAAAAAAAAAAAAATGTGTAAATTTTTATGGTTTTTAGATCGTTATATCGTTGAAATAATTTTGTAAATTGTGTAATATATAAAAAGTAATATTATTTACCCGATCAAAGCACTGTTTTGTAAAAGTTCTCGACTTAGATTCAACGGAATATCTTCCGAATCTACGACACCTTTTACGAATCTCAACCACTTTGGCAAAATATTTTCAGCTCTACTTTTGATTAGAATTTTACGACTGTATAAAGCTACTCCGATATCGGTGTCTCTACTCATTTCAAAAAGACCTGGTTTTCCTTCAGGAAAATATAGAAGGGCTCTTATGCTGAGTGGCACATCTGTTGAATAGTGTAAAGTAAATCTTGGCGCGTCATAACTGTTACCAACAAATCGATAAAATTCTGTATGTTCTTCAGGTTTCACATCTTTTGGCTCTAACATCCATAGCGGCTAGAAATAAATAAATAAATTAATAAAAAAATAAAATAAATTATTTCACCAATAGGGTGAAAATTCATGAAGAATGATCAATTTTATATTCAAATATCTCACCTGAATAACGTTAGATCGTTTTCCATTAACGAAAATCGGACTACCGACGAAATTGCTGTACTTCTTTATTATGTCTGTAAATAATTCAAATTGTTTTTTTTTTTTTTTTTTTTTTTTTTCAATTTTTTAATATCAAATTTCATAAATGAATATCGAGAATTTTATTTTCTTTTTAATTAGTAAAAAAAAGAACAAAAAAAAAAAACGTGTCTTACTATTGATTATTGCGTCATCGCTAAATTCACGACAATCTGTACGTAAATGAAGAACTATCTTTGTGCCTGGCTGAACACCTTCGGCGGCAGATATTTCGTAGGTTCCCGATCTGAAAATTGAAAACATATTTCTGTTTTACAATTTATTAGAAAAATCGATAATATCAGTGGCGTAAAAATGTCCGAATAAATTTTGTACGTCTTTCTTTTTTTCTCATCTCTTTCACGATTTTAACGTAAAACAATTAATTTAATAAAAATTTAGTGAGTCAAAAAAAAAAAAAAAAAAAAAAATTGTTAATTTAATAAAAATTTAGTGAGTCAAAAAAAAAAAAAAAAAAAAAAATTGTTAATTTAATAAAAATTTAGTGAGTCAAAAAAAAAAAAAAAAAAAAAAAAAATTGTTAATTTTATAAAATCTTTCATATATACCCATCGGATGTCCAATGTAGACCTTCCGCGTCTTTTTGATAAGATTTTGTGAATACTTCGACCTTGTCAGCGACCATAAACGAGCTGTAAAATCCCACCCCAAATTGTCCGATAATTGCTGATGGATCGCCGGTAGGTCCTTGTTTTTCTTTAATCTGTTCTAAAAACGCCTGAAAAATGCGAAAGGAAGAAAAAAAAAAAAAAAAAAGAATGTAGGATGCTACATCTTTATCGGAGGCAAAAAGAAACGAAGAAGAAGAAGAAGAAGAAGAAGCGGCTGCAACGCGATGTGATAAACGATGCAATCTAAGTGGGGTACCCCAGCCCGCGTTGATTAGTTCTTTCTATATTTATTGTTCTCACAGATAGGAATACTACTTTCCGTTGCGAATTAACCAGTATGTTTAAATTTCCGTTTTATTGATTCTAAATTCTGTAAACAGTGTGGTAAGTAGTATCTATACAGCCGCGAGAGAGTTCGAATTCGTATAAAACTTTTGTTCAAATTGCGCATGTCTGTAACAAATACCGTATATATAAACTATAAAACTTTTGTGCATAGCTTGAACTCATATAAAGTTCTATTTTGCAGAAATATAATTAAACTCGCAGAGTTCAATTCACAATTTTCGTTATTTGAAATGAATTTTCAAAATCTCGATGACTACTAACATCGTACTATACGCTCCTCGTATCGGTATTACAAACTGTACTATGTATACTTCGACGTAATAAATAGTAATGAGGAGGAAAATTAGATCGAAAAATTTTCGAACGGATTTAGATTAGATGGAAATACGTATTGGGTAAAGATTTTTTTGTTCGATAGCTAAATATATATTATATATATATACATATATACTGAAGTTATGTATGTGTAAGGGCACAATGTAAGAAGACACATGGGCTACTCGGCTTTCCGAAGTAGGCAGTAAATTTAGTTGGACAGCCAGGGATGGGTGTGTAAGGTAGCATCGATCTGACTATATTTCTCTTCCGCACTCTCTCGCGCTCTTGGGGGTGAATCTAACGAGTAGAAGCCACCCACTACTACTACTACTACTACCACCCAGCATCCCGGATTTAATCAGACTGACACCCACCATGCATTCACCCACCCACACACCTACCATCTAATCTCATCGCAACGCTGCTATACGCAAAAATGCTGCATATTCGTTCGGACAAGAATATTCCGCGATACTTACGTATCGCGTGTATCTATTCTATTATTATTCGTTATACGATTGCTTTCGAGTATATTTAGCTATGCGTTATAGAGAAAATAATTTCTTACACAATTACCTAAATTTTTAAATAGTACACCTGGATTTATACATAAGATTGATGGCCAAAGATCGGAATTCAAATCTCGATACTTGAATGTAGGAAATAGAACATTACGCTTTGCGCACGCGAATCTTATTTTGCACACTCAAACTGAATTTTGTGCATAGGAACTTTATTTTCCGCACGCTTACAAAATGCGTAAGGAAATCTGATATTTTGCGCACGTCGTGTGGAAAAATTATTTTTCACTGTTCTTTCAGACCCTACAAAGACTAGTTATATCGATTTCTCCAGATTTCTTGCCACTATTGATTCTACAAACATGCAAGAATGAAGAAATTCCGTTTTGAAAAGAAAATTTATCCTATTGACTAAAATACCGAAAAGAAAAAAGAAAAAAAAAAAAAAAGAAATTCCGGAAACAGTTTAGACATAGAAAGAAAATGTTCAGAATAAATTTGTACATACCTTAGACCCAGACCTAGCAATAGTACCAAGATTAGATGTAAGTTCTTCGCGAGTCATACCAACTCCTGTATCTTGAATAGTAAGTATTCGATTTTGTTTATCAGTAGCGATGTGAATTTCAAGAGATTGGCTTCCAGCAGTTGCTGCATTGGCTGAATCACTCAGTCCCAAGTATCGAAGTTTTTCAAGCGCATCACTAGCATTGGATATTAATTCCCGTATGAATACCTGATGAAAAAAGATAACAGAACAAATGTATAATCTAGAAAAAATAATAGATAAATATTAACAGCGTTTAATAAGTTTGGGATAAATTTAAACAGAAATTATTTATCCCCTTGATGAAATAAAGCCAAAAACTTATGAGCAGAAACTCGGATATATCACTTTACTCCCATATCTCATACGTGGGAGGAATAAATTTCTACTCCCTTGCCTCCATTAGGACGATAAATGAGGGGTGACAGCTCATTCAGCAGATGACCAGCATCCACTAGCCTCCTTCTCACCCCTTGGATAATGACACGCCACATTGTTTTACCAGAAAACACACTACGTCCTTAATTTTGATATTATATTATACAACGTGTCTTTATTTTCAGTAAACTTGTGTTATTCTTTGAAAATAATTGAACAACGTTCTCTGGATCATTTATTATTTCGATACTTATCAATAAAATCAATTTTTTTGTAAGAGATAAATTAGAATTCCTGTGTTTCTATTGAATATAAGATGAATTTCTAAAATTCTTTCCTTTCTTGACTTGTAGTGATTTATTTTCTCTTTATAGTAGAATGTCTCAAAGTGAGAAAAAGCGCGTTATGGTAATTCAAGAGGCAATGCCTCACCGTCGTCACTTATCCAAGTTATGATAAGAGAGAAAAAAAAAGAGCTTTTTCAACCCTAATATTCAAGAATTTGGAAAGTTTAAGGAGTCATTTTTATCAATAATTACCTCTTTGTCTGAGTAAAGCGATTTAGCGACTATATCTAACAGCTGACGAGTCTCTGTCTGAAATTCGTGTCTCTCGCTCTGACCTGTGTGATAAGAAATACAGCATAAACAAATTGAAATAATTTGATATTATTTTATTTACATTTATGCAGCATTTTTTTTTTTTTTTTTGTTTCATACCTGTAGCTTTTTCTGTGTCTTTTATTATGCTGTGATTATCTGGATCGTTGGAACTCGGCTCGGCTGCAGTTTGCGACGATAAATATCGAACGTTCGCATTTTGTAAGACTGGAAAATTGAGAATTAAGATATGGTGTTAATTTAGAGGCAATTAAAAGCCTTTTTAAATAACGATTTGACCCGGCGCGAGGTTTCTAACCTCAAATCAAATCACGTTTTTGAGGTTATAAGTAATTTAAGAGTAATGTCAACGTGGGTTATGTCTGTTACCTGAAAGCTGTCGGTCTCTCGTTAAGTTTAGTATGTTTTTTTGTCTCAAAATCGACGGCCTCGTAAATAATCTACCGAATTTAATAGCGCGATAAATTCCGCACTGAACTCTCAAGGCGGCCGCCATTTTTATTTTTACAATTATTCATTGTTACAATCGATGATAGAGTCGAAATTCGATATATGAGTTTATGCAATCGGTACGAGCTATGGCATCATATCATTTGAATTCAAATTATTCATCCTGCGCGAGGATTTCTATTTTGTTTTAAATAATTTAGAGACTAAACGTTGATGCGTCGCATGAATTTTCTCATTATTTTCAAATATCTATGTATTGATGAACAATATTGAGTTAATAAAGAGATTGATAATTGTACATTTAAATTAGTTAAGGGGATATGAAAGGTGAATTATACACCTCGAATTTTTGTCAGCCCGTTTCCCAGCTAAAACACATCCAATCGATGTAAAATTGATATCAGTGACGTAGAAAAAGTGCACGGAGGGTATGATGCTCTTGGATTTTCAAAAAGCTAAAATAAAATGTACAATTTCATATCAAGAGTGCTCTGTGACGAATAATCGTTGTTGCTGACGTTGTACTTGATAAATATATGAAAACACCTGAAACATTTTCGCTTTTTGGAAATCCAAGAGCATCATGCCCTCCGTGCAATTTTTCTGCGTCACTGTTATCAATTTCACATCGATCGGATGTGTTTTGGCTGAGAAACGGGCTGTCAAAAATTCGAGGTGTATAATCCACCTTTAATTTCCCCTTAATGAGAATAAGATTTCTGAAATGAACGTAAGGAAACAAATTGTATGGCATATAAATTTGTTTATTATTATCTGTATAATATATTTGAAACAATATCATTCTACAACATTGCATAAAAATATACAAAGACATGAAAAAATGTCTCGACTCTCATACAATAAAACGTGTTCATGAATAATTTATCATCGTTACATCGCCATATAATCATCTTCATAATCATCTTCTTCATCTTAATCATCGTCATAATCGTCATAATCATTATATTCATCAATTTTAATGAAACTTCAATTAATTAGGTTCTTTTATCTTTGTGGTATTTGGTACCTGGCCTGTACCACTATTTATATAATTATTCTATTTAACTGTTACGAATAGTTTATATTTATTTATTAATATACGAGGGTAAGGTAGAATGGTGTTGCGGACTTGGAAGTGAAAAGTGCAGGGTCACAATTACAAGTTAACAATACGACTTGCACGAGGCAAACTTTTTTTTCTTTCTTTCTTTCTTTCTTTTTTACTCTTTTGAACGTATAGATATTGAATAAAGTAAACACTATCAAACTATGTCCACAATCGTTCGAAATTATTCATTATTCATTATTCATTGTTTTTTTTCTTTGTCAATGCGTGAATTCCTAATCTATATATAATTTGAAATTATTACGATTGTAGTTTTGTGAGTGCTATAGATTCAATAATTGAATTTTCCATTTTGGTTTTCACTTTTTTCAACTACAAAGGCGAGCTTGCGATGGAAGAACTTCTTACTCGATATAATATATTTGATTTTTTTACTTTTATCTTCATGCTGCGGAATTAACGAGAAAAAGTTTCACCGAGCTCACGATATTACATACTTTAATAATTTACTCCTGTTTAATTTTTAATTTTTTTATTTATTTATTTTTTTTTTTTATTCCTTTTTTTCTTTCATGATATAAAAATCTGTCGTCGTACGTACCTATAACAGTTATATTTCTAATATTTTGATCGAGTTTCATTAGATATTTTGTTTCTTTTTTTTTTTTTTTTCTTTCTTTTTCTTTTTTACTCCGTACAATCATCAAGTGTTTTACAGTTTATTATTTACTATACTTGAAACATTGTGCCCTGTATTTTCATCTTATATATGGACTTCAACGTGGTACTATATATATTTACATATATATATATATGTACGATAAAATTTTCCGCAGATTAATGCATCTAAATAATTGAATGAAAATTTTGATTTTGCCACAAGTTAGGTAATAATTGAATAATAAAGAGCATGACTTGGTCCTAATATTTCGTTAGATTGCGACATCAATTTAACAAATTTAACTTATCAATATGAAAAAGATAAATGATCATCAAAAAGCGGAGAAAAATAAATCTCGCATATTATACATATACCTATATATAGATATAGATTCGTCCATAAATTACATATTTAAATTTTGAAATAAGCGTAAAAAAAAAAAAAAAAAAACCAGCTTGTGAAATACTCAAATTTTTAAAACATTTTCTATTTTTTTTTTTTTTATCTTTTATCCGAACCTGATTTTGAGATCATCCGCCAGAGGATAACAATAATCATTAATAATAATCATAATAATAATAATATTATCATTATTATGACTTAATAATAATAATAATAATAATAATAATAATAATAATAAAAATAACTATTCGAAACTATCCTTTACCAGGGGATATTTATCCATATAGTTTATGTACATGTTCCGTTTCATTATTTCTTCATTAAATTATCAATTATTACAATAGATTATTACTATTATCAGTATAGCAACATAAATTATAACGCAACGTTGTTATATATTTACAGATATTTTTTTTTTTTTTTTTTTTTTTTTTCGTTTCCTTCATTTAAACGTGTTATTGCTGCCTTAGTGTTTTCATACTTATTTATACTGTTTAATGGTCGCAATTTTATTATGGTAGCTATATAAGTAATTTCCTAATATATATACATATATGTATAGACTTAGATGGAAGCAACAATTATTATTCGTACATATTATGTAAACGAGTTTCTTGATATCCGTTCCTTTTTGTTTTTATCACATCGAAACTTGATATACAAGTATAAAGAATAAATATTATTGCCGTTTGAATCATTCGTATGAAGAAAATGTCAACTTCCAACAATTTTTTAATTCTATTCTATAGATTTGTTTAAAAATTGAGATTCAATAAACAGCGAGAGTTTCTTGTTATATATTATATATAGTATAATAAATTCTACTGTCCACTTGCATTCTTACAACTTTACAGCCGATAGTTGTTATAAATAACAAAAAAAATTACGAATCAAACAATTTAATAATTGCACAAATGTCTGTATAGTTAGGTAGGTATACAGTCTATATATTAGGTAATTTATTAATATCGATTAAAATTGCGACCACGTTAACCCATATTTTTTTTTTATCCAGCGGCATTATTTACTTCTATTTACATGAAACGCATAGGATCGATTTATTTGTTTTTTGCTATTATACTTTTATTTGTTATAAATATCAAAAACCTTGTCACATAGAAATACTGATCCCAAAAATTCTTCGTAGCAATAATTGATTGATTAATTAATTTATAGGGTATGTGTAAGGTATTTTAACATTTTTTTTCTCTTCATCTTTTTTTTTCTTCCTTTTTTTTTTTTTTTTTTTTGTTTTTTGTTTTTTTTTTTTTTGTTTTTAGTTTCTCATTTAAATTACAAACTACCGAAGCGACCGTATAATAATAATAATGATAATTATAGATTAAGAGATTTGAAATGCCACCGCAATTATATTTTATTTTATTTTTATTTTTTTTCTCTCCTTTTATTCACTAAAACTAGGTTTTCCTTGGTAACGCTAAGGGGAGGGGATGTTTGCCTACCTTTAATCACTGATTTTTTTATTCCTCTTTTCTTTTCTTATTATAATCATTTATTTCGCAGAGGAGGTAGAAAACTATTCTATTTCTATTAATCTCTATAATAATAGTAAATGAAATATGTATTAGAAAAAAAAAAAAAATAAAAAAAAAAATAAAAAAAAATTGAGTCAACGGATGGATAGGCTTTTTTGTTCGTGAAAACGATCGCGACAGAACAATACAGATAGGTATATAAATTCAAACAACAAAATGAGGCACACTGAACGAAGTGAATGATTGTTGAAATAAAATTCTTATATACTTTTATTGCATTTGATTGTAAAAATCATGAATGAAAATAATTAACGGCAAATGATATAGAAGTTATAATTTTCAATCATATTATATTCTCGCAACGTAAATTTCACGCGAAAAGGGAGAGAAAGAGAGAAAATCGACTACTGAGATCGTAGAGTCTGACATTGAACTGTCATGTTTTCACTGGATTTTCATTACGTATTTGTCCAATTAAGTATAGGGAACGAGAGTGATTTATTTCACGTTAAATTTCGTCTTGCTTTCAGCCCGCCTCTTTTATTCGGCAACTAACAAGCCAAGAGGATAATGATTTTAGGTAGGTACAACAAACTTCGATCCATAAACAATGAGAAGTAGAGAAAAAATAAAAGAAACTAAAATGAACAAAAACAGAGCTTTCCTCAATATTTTTGCTGATATTTATAATTTCGTTGCGAGTTTAACTCTCTAATTAATTTCCTCGTTCCTCGTGTGTCTGGTTAACTTTTATAATAATCTCTGAAATTCCTCGAAAGATATAATAAAAGAACCGAAACGGCGGTCAGCTGCGTATAGAATTATACCGAAAAACGGGATAATATCTTCGCGAAAATAATTGCGAAAAAAATTAAAAATAAACTGAAGCAAGTAAAAAAAAAAAAAAAAAAAAAAAAAAAGAAAAGAATACGAAATCAAAGGCGTGTGAAAAAGCAGTGAGTTTCGACGCTTTTCATGCGTCTTCGAAACTAAGAACTAAGAAGATGCAGGCGGCTGGTACACAAAGAGATGGTTTTGACATTTTCGACTCTGCGACGCTTAATGCCTCGCGGTGGCTTCAATTCGCTCGCCTTCTGCCTCCGGCCACCCTGCTCCTCCGCCCTCAACCCTCAATCCTCAATCCTCAACCCTCTAACCCTCCACGCGACGCACCCTCATCCTCGCTCTCCTATTTTCAGGTCAGTTTCTCCCTCGGCGTGATATTGATCCTCCTCTCTCCTCCCTTGTCCCTCGTCCCTCAACCCCACAGAGGCCAGAAACGACGGTAGCTGCGATCCGTCCGACGAACCTAGGCGCGCTGCTGGCACACAACCAGGGAAGCTGGATTTGCGTTTAATTCACATTCCCTAACTCTTGCACGAGGCTCATGGAAATATCGCTACGGGACTAGAAACTACGCGATTAAGAAATCTCCACGATATCAAGAATACCTACTATCTAACTTCCCGCGACAAACTGAAACTAATTTTCATTCTAATGATGATCAAAAGATACAATATAGGTACCTATGTGCCTGGTCTAGACGGTTTTATGAATTTCCGCATTCACCGAATTCTAGCTAAGGAATTGAAAGCTGGTTTACTTTTTTCTGCAGGCTAAAAAGT